>JAIGNY010003238.1:0-90000 GCA_020152595.1 Chiridota heheva
TTGGGAAATGCTTTTCGTGTAAATTTAAGAAGTGCCTCAAACAAAACAATATCAAAATCACTTTTCATTATCCCATCAAATATAAGAATGTCCGTGGCCCCCCGTGTGGATATACCTGCCCAAACATGCACTTTAGTCGAATGCTTAGGTTTACCAATAAGTTTTGGCAATTCCCACTTACGACAAAATTGTAAGTTAGCAGTGTGATCAATCACAACTAAACATTCATCTGTAAATCTGGCATTATCAAAAGTTTCTTTTGCCTCAAGACAATGAATGGCGTACGCTAATCTTAATGTTTGATTTTTGTTCCGTATCAACTGTGCATATCTGGGCTTGGAACAAAACCATCCCAGTGTGCTCCGAACACGTTTGATGGTTGAAACATTAACGGAAAGTCCAAATCTTGTTATCAGTTCCTTTTAAATTTTATCAGAAGTAATCTCCTTATTTTGGGATATCAAGTTGTCGATAAAATCCCGATGTTTCTGGTGAATCTTGTTTGTTGTGTCTGGTTTTAGTTTGTCTAGCAATGTTCCTTCATTTTGCCCACTTTGTCTTTATGTTGTTAATACTTGTTTTATTCAACGAAACCCCCTCTCGAGCAAAAATATCAATTCTGTCTTTAGGACTCTTTTCCGCTTCAATGTACGAAACGATTCTTCTCCTAGTTGCCACTTGCAAACGAGGCATATTATCTGTCTCTGATTTTCTTTCCAATTTCCTAAACAATTAAAACAAATACAATTGTAAAAAATGTTTAACAGTACTATAACTGTATAAATACAAAATACAGATACAAAAATTAAAAAACAGAATAACAAAATTGTAGTCTTGATTGTAACTTGTAACTTTAAGTACAAACTGATTTACAAGAATGACAAACTTGCATTAGATCTGGACTTCGAACTTATCGTAAAATAATAGCATGTCTGTTAATCGATTTTTCTTTAATCATTGCGGCAAGTTGGCAATTTCCTGCTTAACTATATTGCAAACGCCGCATTTCAAAGGTGGAATTAACTTGTTACAGCCATTGATGGATCGGGGTAATAAGTGATAAGAGTAAAACTCTCTGGTTACCAGGTTACATGTTAAGCCATCATCAATTACCGTAAAAAAATAAATGATTTACTGCTCTCATTTAGCTATGTTAAATATAATTTTGTCTACCTATTGCTTTTTGTAGAATTGTTTTCAGTGATTTGCTTGCATGAAACAGTGGAAAAATTGAAATATGGCAGTTACAAGGCTCCGTACTATAAGAAAAACTTGCCTAGGTCTTTGGTTCATGATTTTTTTTCTTTTTTTTAGTAACTTTGTATTTTTAATACATGGAAGAAAGTAATGATGCCACAAATATACATATACTACAAGTGAGACTACGAGTATATCACAAACATACAAATACCTGGTTTTACTTACCAGCTACATGTACTTCTACGGTAGCCCTTGGGCCTGAGGAACATTGTCATGTTCTGGTGCTATCATGTCAAACCGTAATTTAACTTACCAGAATCTTGCTCAAAAGAAGAACCCAATTTATAAATCATAATATGCACATGGGAAAGCATTGAAATGGCAGATTTCCATGTTTTTAAATTTTTTCGCAAGGAAGGATAAAAAATATATAAACAAAATAATAATAATAATAATAAATCAAAACATGCACGGACGTATAAATCAAAAGAAACGAGTAGCATCCAATACATGCACGTATAATGGTTCCGTTTTCGCAGGTGCAGTGGCGTAGGTAAACTTGGTCTAGCTGGGGCCAAAAACATTATATTTTCCGAATCATGAAAGTATCATTCATTTGCATTGCACGCAAACCTACCATGCAACAAGATAGATATTGAACAAATAATAAACGAGTCCAGCAAAACCAAACGAAAAAATGATAAGCGAATGAATACACTGATTGATACAATCAATGAAAAGTTGCAATGTCATACAATCTAGATCACAACGTCAAAGCATGCATGCAGTTTCCTTCCGAAGAATACGAGACCAAAATTATTAAAAACATTCATTCAGTTGAAAAAATGCAACCTTAAAAACATAAAATAAAGAACACGTGATGACAGAGCTTTGATTCTTTGAGGAATTGAACTCTGCCTTTTGAATGAGAATTATTGCCCTGTTGTGGGTGAGAATTAGTAGGTTGAACATTTTTAGTTTGCATTTTCAATGGTATTTTCAAAATGGTATGTTTAACAACTTCGAACATTTGCGACTTCAGCCTACCATTTTTAATACTTAAACGGGGAAGAGACGAAAAGAGAAGAAAACATTAATACACAACATTATCATTTAAAGTTATGAACACATTAGAAATAAGCTATCAATGATAGCATTTAGATTATTTTGTAGACGAAAAAACAAAGCTGTGTTAAGTGACTGAAATATCACGATTTGCACGGTAGGCCTATGAACTGTTCTGCCATATCAAGAAAGTTCAAGCGACGTCGTTACAACCAAGTAAATCCTTGTCCTGCCATGCTTCTGTCCCAGTATTAATAATGATTTGACATTTTTACGACAATACGCCATCAACAGGAAATGTGCAAACATTCAAAGACATCAATAACATTTTACACTGAATAGAATTATAGTGATATCTCTAACTAAAAAATGTTCTTTTAACAAAAGTTATGAGCTGTTTTGTAAAAATTATAATGTGCAAGTCAATGGATAATGGCATCATGTTGGGGGAGTTTATTGACGTTTAGTGAAAGTGAAGGTCAATTTGATTGCACCACATCATGGCAGATAACCATTTCCAAACACAACATAGGCCTATACCCAGAATATAGTGCATAAATGAAATACTTTATTATTGTCACTATATTAGTTGCGTACATCCACTTGTGCCTCGGAGCTAGCTAGCTAGCCTGGCCCTGTATTGCGTAATGTACAGTTAGGTTAAACATTTGCATTAGGCCTACTCGACTCTAAATAAATTTGTAAATGAAACATTTTTTATATTTATTATTTGGGAACATATGTATTCCTGTTTTGTAGACAATATGAGCTTTAAAAGAACATGGCATGCTATTACTAACGTTTTAGATTTAGGCCCGAGTGGAGCAAGGCAGCAAGCTAGCACAAGAATTGAGGTGTAGGCCTAGCACGAAACGTTAACGTTAAGCCTAACGTTAGCTCTCGTGATTTGCGGTAATGAATGGCGGAGGATAATAGGAGGATTATATGCGACTTATACGTTTCTATACTAAAAGGATTACGTAGGGATTATACTTAGGGGAGACAGCTTATACGGGGTTTATACATCCTTATACATTGTGTCTACGAAGATTAAACAACATTTTTGCGGCTCTATGATCTTATACTGATTTATACGCTAGCCTGTAGTATTATACGTTCCGTATGCATAAGTTATCCGCGAGCAGTACTGTATCTTCAAAGTTGTTTCAAGCATCATCTATGTTTTTTAAATTTAGCTTTATTACTGTCATTTCCTGTGGAGCCGTTCGTTTCTTAAAACTCTAATATGGTTTGCCTCTATCATACTTTGGCTCTCGCTTTACGCGTCCCACATCCATACACTTTTGGCCGATGGCGACATAGATTTTTTGGCGGCCCCTTGAACTGTGTCTACTCACATAAGCTGCAAAAAAGAAACAAAATGTTATTCAGTAGTACCATTAAAAGTAAATGTTAACAAATTTGATTTTTTTTTATCACTTGAACAATTCCACAAAATTCAAAGCTATCAAAACAATTGCAACGATATGCCTGACATTGCATGCAAAAGTATGTGTGTCAGGTACCCACTCCTCATCTGGCAGTTGAGAGAAGTGGTTGGTTAAATGGTGCTCACTGTCCATCTGATGAGGATGCAAAATGATGGTACCTGGTTCTCTGAACACTATTCAAAAATCATGGTGTTCAGTCAATTCCCATCCTGATCAGTTGTGCTTGAAACTTTTCAAAAAATGTTATTTGTTTTTCCCTGGTTTCGAATTTGTCAATTTTTATTTTTATTAAAATGAACAAAAAATGAAAAATGTAATATTATAATTCTATTCACCAAACATTTAAAGGGAGGCAAATTATCTTTAATTTAAGAAACACACAGAGATTAAACTTACTTTTTCTTACCAGTAATGTATTCCACAATTTTGGGGTTCAGCATCTCCTCATTTGTACCCATGAGGTTTGATATCGCCAGTGTACGCTTGTCAAAAAATATCCAGACGAGGGACAGGATGCCCAACCTACCTTTAACAATTGCCATCTGGGTTGGATAGAGATACACCCTAGGCCCTTAAACAATTTTTAAATAACATACCTTCAATATCTAGAAGCAAATCCAGCCAAAATCCAATTGTTTTTTCTTCATCAGCCCTTTTGTTGCTTCCTTGCTCACTGAATGTAAACTGAAACAATGCTTTAAATCTTGAGGCATCCAGGTGATTATTCTGTTTCACAAAGCATTTCTCAAATATTGCATTCTTCATTATCTAGAAGCAAATCCAGCCAAAATCCAATTGTTTTTTCTTCATCAGCCCTTTTGTTACTTCCTTGCACACTGAATGTAAACTAAAGCAATGATTCAAATCTTGAGGCATCCAGGCGATTATTCTGTTTCAGAAAGCATTTCTCAAATATTGCAGGGTTCAATATCTAGAAGCAAATCCAGCCAAAATCCAATTGTTTTTTCTTCATCAGCCCTTTTGTTGCTTCCTTGATCACTGAATGTAAACTGAAACAATGCTTCAAATCTTGAGGCATCCAGGCGATTATTCTGTTTCATAAAGCATTTCTCAAATATTGCAGGGTTCAATATTTAGAAGCAAATCCAGCCAAAATCCAATTATTCTTTCTTCATCAGCCCTTTTGTTGCTTTCTTGCTCACTGAATGTAAACTGAAACAATGCTTCAAATCTTGAGGCATCCAGGCGATTATTCTGTTTCACAAAGCATTTCTCAAATATTGCAGGTTCAATATTTAGAAGCAAATCCAGCCAAAATCTAATTGTCTTTTCTTCATTAGCCCTTTTGTTGCTTCCTTGCTCACTGAATGTAAACTGAAACGCTTTAAATCTTGAGGCATCCAGGTGATTATTCTGTTTCATAAAGCATTTCTCAAATATTGCAGGGCTCAATATCTAGAAGCAAATCCAGCCAAAATCCAATTGTTTTTTCTTCATCAGCCCTTTTGTTGCTTCCTTGCTCACTGAATGTAAACTGAAACAATGCTTCAAATCTTGAGGCATCCAGGCGATTATTCTGTTTCACAAAGCATTTCTCAAATATTGCAGGGCTCGATATCTAGAAGCAAATCCAGCCAAAATCCAATTGTTCTTTCTTCATCAGCCCTTTTGTTGCTTCTTGCTCACTGAATGTAAACTGAAACAATGCTTCAAATCTTGAGGCATCGAGGCGATTATTCTGTTTCATAAAGCATTTCTCAAATATTGCAGGGTTCAATATTTAGAAGCAAATCCAGCCAAAATCTAATTGTCTTTTCTTCATTAGCCCTTTTGTTGCTTCCTTGCTCACTGAATGTAAACTGAAACGCTTTAAATCTTGAGGCATCCAGGTGATTATTCTGTTTCATAAAGCATTTCTCAAATATTGCAGGGTTCAATATCTAGAAGCAAGTCCAGCCAAAATCCAATTGTTCTTTCTTCATCAGCCCTTTTGTTGCTTCCTTGCTCACTGAATGTAAACTGAAACGCTTTAAATCTTGAGGCATCCAGGTGATTAGTCTGTTTCATAAAGCATTTCTCAAATATTGCAGGGCTCAATATCTAGAAGCAAGTCCAGCCAAAATCCAATTGTTCTTTCTTCATCAGCCCTTTTGTTGCTTCCTTGCTCGCTGTATGTAAACTGATACATTGCTTCAAATCTTGAGGCATCCAGGCGATTATTCTGTTTCACAAAGCATTTCTCAAATATTGCAGGTTCAATATTTAGAAGCAAATCCAGCCAAAATCCAATTATTCTTTCTTCATCAGCCCTTTTGTTGCTTCCTTGCTCACTGAATGTAAACTCAAACGCTTCAAATCTTGAGGCATCCAGGCGATTATTCTGTTTCATAAAGCATTTCTCAAATATTGTAGGGTTCAATATCTAGAAGCAAATCCAGCCAAAATCCAATTGTCTTTTCTTCATCAGCCCTTTTGTTGCTTCCTTGCTCACTGAATGTAAACTGAAACAATGCTTCAAATCTTGAGGCATCCAGGCGATTATTCTGTTTCATAAAGCATTTCTCAAATATTGCAGGGTTCAATATCTAGAAGCAAATCCAGCCAAAATCCAATTGTCTTTTCTTCATCAGCCCTTTTGTTGCTTCCTTGCGCACTGAATGTAAACTAAAGCAATGCTTCAAATTTTGAGGCATCCAGGCGATTATTCTGTTTCACAAAGCATTTCTCAAATATTGCAGGGCTCAATATCTAGAAGCAAATCCAGCCAAAATCCAATTGTTTTTTCTTCATTAGCCCTTTTGTTGCTTCCTTGCTCACTGAATGTAAACTGAAACAATGCTTCAAATCTTGAGGCATCCAGGTGATTATTCTGTTTCACAAAGCATTTCTCAAATATTGCAGGGTTCAATATCTAGAAGCAAATCCAGCCAAAATCCAATTGTTTTTTCTTCATTAGCCCTTTTGTTGCTTCCTTGCTCACTGAATGTAAACTGAAACAATGCTTCAAATCTTGAGGCATCCAGGCGATTATTCTGTTTCACAAAGCATTTCTCAAATATTGCAGGGCTCAATATCTAGAAGCAAATCCAGCCAAAATCCAATTGTTTTTTCTTCATTAGCCCTTTTGTTGCTTCCTTGCTCACTGAATGTAAACTGAAACAATGCTTCAAATCTTGAGGCATCCAGGTGATTATTCTGTTTCACAAAGCATTTCTCAAATATTGCAGGTTTAATATCTAGAAGCAAATCCAGCCAAAATCCAATTGTTTTTTCTTCATTAGCCCTTTTGTTGCTTCCTTGCTCACTGAATGTAAACTGAAACAATGCTTCAAATCTTGAGGCATCCAGGCGATTATTCTGTTTCACAAAGCATTTCTCAAATATTGCAGGGCTCAATATCTAGAAGCAAATCCAGCCAAAATCCAATTGTTTTTTCTTCATCAGCCCTTATGCTGCTTCTTTGATCACTAAATGTAAACTAAAACAATGCTTCAAATCTTGAGGCATGCAGGTGATTATTCTGTTTTATAAAGCATTTCTCAAATATTGCAGGGTTCAATATCTAGAAGCAAATCCAGCCAAAATCCAATTGTTTTTTCTTCATCAGCCCCTTTGTTGCTTCCTTGCTCACTGAATGTAAACTGAAACGCTTCAAATCTTGAGGCATCCAGGTGATTATTCTGTTTTACAAAGCATTTCTCAAATATTGCAGGTTCAATATCTAGAAGCAAATCCAGCCAAAATCCAATTGTTTGTTCTTCATCAGCCCCTTTGTTGCTTCCTTGCTCACTGAATGTAAACTGAAACGCTTCAAATCTTGAGGCATCCAGGCGATTATTCTGTTTTACAAAGCATTTCTCAAATATTGCAGGGTTCAATATCTAGAAGCAAATCCAGCCAAAATCCAATTGTCTATTCTTCATTAGCCCTTTTGTTGCTTCCTTGCTTACTGAATGTAAACTGATACAATGCTTCAAATCTTGAGGCATCCAGGCGATTATTCTGTTTTACAAAGCATTTCTCAAATATTGCAGGGTTTAATATCTAGAAGCAAATCCAGCCAAAATCCAATTGTTTTTTCTTCATCAGCCCTTTTGTTGCTTCCTTGATCACTGAATGTAAACTGATACAATGCTTCAAATCTTGAGGCATCCAGGCGATTATTCTGTTTTACAAAGCATTTCTCAAATATTGCAGGGTTCAATATTTAGAAGCAAATCCAGCCAAAATCCAATTATTCTTTCTTCATCAGCCCTTTTGTTGCTTCCTTGCTTACTGAATGTAAACTGATACAATGCTTCAAATCTTGAGGCATCCAGGTGATTATTCTGTTTCATAAAGCATTTCTCAAATATTGCAGGGCTCAATATCTAGAAGCAAATCCAGCCAAAATCCAATTGTTTGTTCTTCATCAGCCCTTTTGTTACATCCTTGATCACTAAATGTAAACTGAAACAATGCTTCAAATCTTGAGGCATTTAGGCGATTATTCTGTTTCACAAAGCATTTCTCAAATATTGCAGGGTTCAATATCTAGAAGCAAATCCAGCCAAAATCCAATTGTTCTTTCTTCATCAGTTCTTATGTTGCTTCCTTGCTCACTAAATGTAAACTGAAACGCTTCAAATCTTGAGGCATTTAGGCGATTATTCTGTTTCACAAAGCATTTCTCAAATATTGCAGGTTCAATATTTAGAAGCAAATCCAGCCAAAATCCAATTGTTCGTTCTTCATCAGCCCTTTTGTTGCTTTCTTGCTTACTGAATGTAAACTGAAACAATGCTTCCTATCTTGAGGCATCCAGGCGATTAATCTGTTTCAGAAAGCATTTCTCAAATGTTGCAGGGTGTTTTCTAAATGCTTGGAGAACATCAAAGCTTCCTAGACCTTCAAAAACGTAGCTGAATGAAAAATAGACCAGAAAGGGAAAATGAATTAGGATTTAGAAATGTAAATCATTTAAATACAACGTGACATTTGTGATATTGTAGCTCAACCAATGGTCAAATGAAGAAGATTGATATTTGATAGTTAAAGATTGGAATATTTAGTATGCGGCAGTAAATGTAATATTTGAGCATGTTCAGATCAATTTGATATTTTGCAATTGTAAATTAGCTTCTGTATCTTTTTTAGTGTGTCCATGAGCCTCCTGATCAGTTGTTCTGGTTTTTCCTTTGAAGATGTTAATATAACAGGGATTTGGTGTTTGCCTAGACCCTATACACTTATTAGGCGCAAATCTAACCTGGGGTATGACGATCACAAGCAGGATGAAAATTAAATGGATAGTGAAGCAATTGTCTTAAGTATGACAGCATATTTTATGTTGTACTAACTTCCTTCGTTTACATAAGTTGCAAACAGTTGACTTCCACTAACTTAAGAGTTTAATATTTAGGGCTTCAATATACTTGGTTCTGCAAATTCTATCTTACAAAATTTAATGGAACATACTCACAGAATGTGGGTGAAGAAAGGATATATTCAATTATTGTTTCTAAATTAAGAATCCTGAATTTGCTTTTTTGTGAGCTGAAGTATCCCTCAAAAAATGTAAAACACAAAATGAACTCCAAAGGTAAACTTGAACCTTAAACAATGCTGTTCAAGTTTATGTGCACAAAATTAAATAAAGTTCACAAGGATACAAATGAGTTTAAAGTCACTTGCAAGTAACATTATTTCAAAAACATTTAAAAAAGTTCAGTTCAAAATTCAAATTTGAAGAAGGGACAGGTCTTCCAAAAGATAGGTGACAATAAATAAATGACAAATCGTTTTGTAAAAAGATCAAAGTTTCAGCTTTAGTTAACACACACTTTGTAATGATAGCATAATAAAGAAAACTGGAAAATAAGCACCATCTGAAAAGTTTCCCAATGCAACATGCAGTTTCTAAATGGTAGGCTCAGGCATTAAAGGGTTAATGTACTATTGTTGCAAGCGTTTGGTAAATGCCATTAGTACAAAATGTTGCCCCATATAGAACGACATTTAAATCATTCACAATTCTGATTGTACTTCCAGCTTCAATTTTTTCCCTATAGTCATGGTTTATGATGGTGAAGAATGTTGGCGATAGGAAACAGGGTGATGGGCCACCATGAACTTGAATCACTACTGTTATTACCCCTGGCAGATAAAACAGCTTTTTATTTATTGCTTGGAAAAAGTGAGAAGGAAAGAAAACAATCATATGACAATGATAGCCTTCCCACCATGTCCTACAGTACAGTCGGGAATAAGCGCACCGATATCGCAGTTAGCGCGGATTATTTACCGCGATCAATGCCCTTACCGCTGCCATTGTATTCGTGTCTTTTGTGTACCGCCGGCACTTTGCCCAACTCTGCGCTAAGCGCGTCTGATAATCTCATTTTAATCTGCTCCTCCCTCTCGGAGGTTAGCGCGGTAATAGTATTAGTAGTAAACGTCTCATTGCGCTAAACTTGTTAGCGCTTACGTAACTGTACATGAACGAAGAAACAGTGTACATGCATCAGTGCAGTATAGTAGTACACTTAAAATTATGTAGCCTACGTACTTGCACTTGATGTGTAAAACGTTATCGTAACAATGTTGTATACATCGTCTCCTTTTGCTGGATAAAGAAGGCTTAGTCTGGCGTAAATCATATGCGTAACGTAGATTTCTCCGATAATTTGAGATAATGATTTATCAGACAAGGTGTAACATTAGTACGATTTCGGACTTCCATTTCAATCGAAGTTCGAACTTTCTGTGCGTTACAGTATTAGGCTAACTTAGGTACCATATAGTAAAAGTAAACACTAAAAGGCCTAACGTTAGGTTCAACGTTTACGTTAACGGTTATGATTTGCAACCGTGATATTGATAATTCATAGTCATACCCATACCTAACGAGGTGTTAAAATTGATCATACATATTATGAAAACGTAATTGCTGTCATTGAGATGTACGAATAAGATTCATCATTTATCAAATTGCAGCCCCCTTTGGAATTGCAAATGCAAGAATATTTTACTGGGAAAGTTGGTAATTTCCGTACAAAATGTTAATTAGTTTAGAGCATTGCTACGATGAAGGTATATTTATGTGGCGTATTTTTAAACTAATTTGACTGAAATTTTTTTTATTTTTTTATTTGCTTTTTATTTCTTTCTAATTTTTGTGATTTATTTTGTTGCTTAAACCATTTTTTTTGAATACATAATTTACAATGTTGCTTTGCTTTTTCGAATTTCAATTAAGTTTTCGCTTAACCAATTACCTTTTTTCCCCTTACAGGTATGTAACCTATTACAAATCAAAAGTAATGTGCAAATTGTACAACTACAAGGGAGACGGGAAACTGTTGAGCTATTGAAAAAATAATAAAGACAAGTGTATAGTATTTGAATATTTGTTTATTACCAAGAAAGTTGTGATTACATGACACTTGTTTCTTTTGCTTACACTTACAGACAGGCATGATCTAGGCTAGTTAATGTCATAAATCAGAAGTAATCTTTCTGCATTTCAATCAAATAATCAACTATAGTACAAGTACTGTATAACTAGTGCTTGCATTGTCAAGGAGATTACCTTGTGTTGTATAAATTTAGGAACATTTAAAAACAATTTTTTTACAGTGAATTAACAATGTTTAACCTAAAAACAGGGGAATGATGGGGGAGGTATATTTTTTTGTGGAAAAAGTTTGTCTAAATTCAGGAATTCATTGGAAGCACAGACTATAACCCAAATAGATATTTGATTGCAGAGATTATATATATCAAAACAAATTGCTGTTGCTATTGTACAAATTCCTTTTTTGATGACCATGACAGCTAGCCCGTCCTAGGCAATGTCAACCATACCAAGGGATGTGTAACTAGTGGGGCCAGTATCTAAATGGATCTGAACCAGGGACAGGTGTAAATGGCAGGGCTATATATATTTATGTAGGCAAGTGATTTTTGTCGACAACATGTAAGACATCTGTGAAAAATTGTCTCTTTGAAGTGCGTGGGATTGTTTATGTACATACAAACTGAAAAAAGTTTCCTCATTACAAAATGAACTGCGACAAAATATGAACTGCGATTTTATCAACAAATAACTGAAAAGCACAAGAATTTTTTTACAAAATATTTATTCTTTACATTTTCATTGCACATATCAACTTGTTACATGTATGAACTGCGAGTTTATTAACAAATAACTGAAAAACAAGAATTTTTTTACAAAGTATTTATTCTTCACATTTTCATTGCACATATCAACTTGTTACATGTATGAACTGCGATTTTATTAACAAATAATTGAAAAACACAATAATTTTTTTTTTTTTTTACAAAATATTTATTCTTCACTTTTTCATTGCACATATCAACTTGTTACATGTATGAACTGCAATTTTATTAACAAATAACTGAAAAACACAAGAATTTTTTACAAAGTATTTATTCTTCACATTTTCATTGCACATATCAACTTGTTACATGTATGAAACTGCGATTTTATTAACAAATAATTGAAAAACACAAGGATTTTTTTACAAAGTATTTATTCTTCACATTTTCATTGCACATATCAACTTGTTACATGTATGAAACTGCGATTTTATTAACAAATAATTGAAAAACACAAGGATTTTTTTACAAAGTATTTATTCTTCACATTTTCATTGCACATATCAACTTGTTACATGTATGAACTGCGATTTTATTAACAAATAACTGAAAAACACAAGAAATTTACAAAATATTTATTCTTCACATTTTCATTGCACATATCAACTTGTTACATGTATGTACAGTACTGTACATTACTGTTAATATTTACTCACTAAACCTATTTAGGCCTATGACACATTTTGGTATAATTCTTCCTGTAAGCATTATCCTAGATTTTTCTAGAAAAATCATAGTAAAAGAAAAAAATCATTTCTGGCCAAAATGTATTGTGATGGCTGGGCAAGGGCTAAATTTCCTTATCAAATATGGGTGAATTGTTTTGTTCTATTGGCACTTCATTCAACAATTCACTTTTCAAACACACAACATTTTGGCTAGCTGCAGCTCTGCATATACCATTGGCCAAAGAAGACTTTATATTGATTTCTAGTACCGTCAATATTTATAATTTTCAGTACTATAAATGAAGACATTTTCCTCTTCATCATTTATTGCGATGCGGGATTTTGATTTACGAGAACGCACTTTTTCACGTCTCACGTAACTATTTTGTCGCATGATTGCACATCCAGGCGATATTTTTAAATTCAATTTTTGTATCGTATTTTACAAATTCAATAACAAACGTGTAGGCCTATAGGATAACTTGGTAAAAACTTTGAGATATTATTAAAATTTCAGGAATTTTCTACACAGCAACCTAATTTGTATTAAATTTACAAACTTGACATTTCCAATTAATTATTTAATATTTATCCGTAATAATTAACTAAAAAAAAAAGCAAGGACCACTTAACAAGCGTTTTCCCGTTAACCTTTTCCTTCTTCCGGCAATAAAGCCACATATCGCTTTCGGGATCCAATCCTTGAAGTTTCATGACTACGAATTTTCAGACTCTGACAAAACTTGAACATGAAGTATAAATTCTTGAAGTGAACTTGTTCTTGAAAATCAAGCCCTTTTAACTAATTTTTCAAATAAAGATGTAGTTCGGATACTTTCATCCTGCGGAAGTTGTTTGAAATCTTAATTCCATTAGTATAATTCCCCATCCATTATATAAATCCATTGATGAAAAAGATCTAGAGTGTATGCCATGTCCCACACTTTGAGAAACACAACAAAAGTTTGTGATCATGCACAATAGGCTTTAACTGGATAATATCAATCTGTCAATCCAAATGATTGACCATTCATTCAGATACAAAGGATGATAGGCAGGCCCACATCAATTGCAGATGCTATGAAGCTGATTAAATTCATGTTTGTGTTTAAATCAATGAAAGAGAATTACTATACATCAAACAAAATTATACAAGTAATGATTTTTTGGTTTCCATGTTTTCAACTGATAATAAGTTCATGTTTGTGTTTAATTAAATGAAAGAAAATTACTACACACCAAAAAAAAAAAAAATACAAGTTAAAATCCCGATGCCTGACCTTCCTTCACAATAACAGTTGGAATTACTTTTTGGAGATGTCCAATATATATTTTACACTTGTCTACAGACACACGATTACTCCCAAGAACTGAATTCCTTTAACAAGATGGTCTTGGTTTTTGGGTTTCCACGTTTTCCTCAGGAAATGTTTTAGTTCGTGCCACAGGCATTCGATAGGATTCATATCGGGAGATTCGGCCAGGGTTTCCCAATAGTTTATATTGTTCTCCTTCAGAAAATTCATGGAAAGTTTACTTTTATGCTTTGGATCATTGTCACAGACGAATCTATAATTTCCATCTGAGAATTTCTCTTGAATAAAAGGTAACAATGATTTTGTGAGAATGTCGTTGACATAAAAATCCGATGCCATTATACCCTTGAATATATGAATTTGTGTAGCACCCGCTGACGATATTGCCCCCCAAACATGAACCTTTGTGGGATGTTTTGCCTTTGGTTTCAGGTTTCTCTCAAACTCCGGATCGCTCACTTTTCGAAAAGAAATTAAAGCATGGGCAGTTAACTCAATGGAACATTCATCAGTAAATATTACGTTCTCAAATTTCTCATTACTTGCAAAGCAGTTCATAGCAAAAATCAGTCTCAGTTTCCTATTAGCTTTCCTTACAACTTGACAATAACGCGTTCCCGTGCATACCCATCCTGCCTCTGCCCTGATAAATTTGATTGTAGTTATGGATAGATTAATTCCACTAAAACTAAAAATCTCACTTTTCAAGTCAGATGCAGTGAGTTCATCGTTTCCTTTTAATAACTGATCAACAAGTTTGACGATACTACTGTCATAATCTCGCGGTCTTCCGCTTCTTTTCGAGTCTTTAAGTGATCCTGTATTGTTAAAACGTGCAATAACCCCGTTAACTCCATTCCGTGAAACAAAAAAACCCTCTGTAGATAATATCTTTACAATATCGCTATTTTTTCCCCCTTCTTGACACAGATTGATTACTCTGCTCCTAGTATAAAAAGGAATACGCGAAGCCATGATCTACCAAGAACAATAAACTAAGAATTGCCAAATTAATAGTTAAAATTAATTATCACAAGAGTAGGCTATTTGTACAAACTGATAACTTGAACAAGGCTATTTGTACAAACTAATAACTTGAACAAGAATAATCTAGAATTTACAAAACATTGGAGATTTCCTACAGTGCAAGGATTAAAGATTTTACATTTTTGTAACACTTGTAGCTAACTTCCTGTACGGACACATGATTCGATTATAAATCAACCAATGGGATTATGGCATTAGTTCGCTTTTGGTACAACACCATCAAAATGACGATTGGGCCCGGGACCTATTGTAGAACAAAATCCGTGTAAAAAATATGAACTGGGTGTAGGCCTCTAGAATGGTACAACGTTTGAATTATTACAAAAAAAATATTGCGAATTTTAAAAGAGATACATAGACGCATTTTTTTTAATATATATTTTTGTCTGGTTTACTTTCTTTACTGGAATCAAAAACGCTCGTAACTAAATGATGATCAATAAGTGGCTCCAACATAATTGGGTCCGTTGTATGAGTCGGGCCTGGCAGAGCCGACGGTAACAATTTACCCATGTCACTTGGTGGTAAAACATTTTAAGTAAAAAATAATTGTTTGAATTACGAAAGCAAAAAATTGTATTGATTATTTGACGCACATTTGTTTTTAATAAATAAGATAAATTTTGTTTATAAATAATATTTATTTATTTCTTGCAAAAAAAAGATACTTCTATCAGAAGATAGGAGTCTTTTTATACATTGCTTAAGTGTGTATTTCAATAAGCGGCACCAATATGTTTCGGTCCGTTATACGAGTTAGGCAGGGCCGACGGTAAATATAAACATGTCACATGGTAGTAAAACACATTCTTTAAATATAACAAAACAAATACACAACTTAATTGTTTTTATTAAATCCATGCCCTTAATAATATAACGCTGTGTACGTGTAATGTAGCCATGGCGGCTGTACACAGTGCTGCATGTATAATATATTTTCGTATTTATCTCACTAGATCACATGGGTCCAGGTCTATTGCGTTATTTATTCATAAATTCGTTATAAGTTACGACGCCGGCGCGGCCATTACGTGTGTGTGGACCAGCACAGCAATGTTATTTTACATTAGTTTTTATCTTAACAAGTGCATGTGTTACACACATAGGTCTAACGCTAGTGTTATTGCATGTACGGTACAACCATTGATTGTGTACTAATATTCGTTAGCAGTCTAGTTATATCCCACACATGCATACACAAAAGACTGATGTAGCTAGCCTAGCGTAACATCAAAACATTTTTACCGCACTACAACTTTCCTAATCCGATTAACGGATTATGAGTCGCAGATCTCGTGTTCGGACGTGATTGACATCATTAACAATGATCCATTGAATTTAGCGCGGTTAGTTACAATTGAGGATGGCGTGTATGAAGTCGGCATGCATGCAGGTTCATTGATTTTTATCGCGCTAACCCACGTGTAGTGCAATTTATTCGGCCTTGAAGTAAGTGCACTAATGCTGCGCACTTAGCGTGTACGGTTATTACCCACTGTACTGTATCTGCAATCCCACCATGTCCTGCGTACAATCCCACCATGTCCTACATACAGTCCTACCATGTCTTACATACAATCCTACTATGACATCATGGTATGACTCACACATACAATCCAGCCATGATACATCATGATATGACATGGTATTTTCCAAAATATCAAAAGTAACTCACATTAATTAAAGGAATAAGATACATGTTATGTTATAGAAATAATTCAACGATAAGGCATGACTTAACAATTGAGCTCCTAGATGGAACTCTGTTGTCCAGAAGGCCGTCAAAAATAATGCTCCCTTATAAATCCTTGGTAAGGAGACGAAATAATTCTCTGCTGGGACCACCTTCATCTACAGCACTCTTCATCTCTCCATAACTGTCGGTCAAATGGATAGAGAGTCTTTTTAAAGAGGAAAATGATGTCCGCTTAAACTCTCGAACTGCACAATCCCAAACAGATGCCCGGTTTATATTAAATAAACCGGAAATAAGTATTAGAATTTTGGAGAAAGCACAAATTCAACCTGGGATCCAAACTGAAATTTTATGGTCAGCTCATTCCAAAGCGTGGTAGATCGATCACAGTATTTTATAAATATCCTGGTGGTTTTCATTCTGCCATTTAAGTATTGGTCTCTCGCCTTTACCTCTCAGCATCATATTTTCAAAGTGCTTGCGTAATAGCTTTGCTCTCCAAATTGGAAAACGGTAAATAATCCATTATTTTTAAGAAAGGTGAGTATGGCTCAACATCCAACTACAGGCCAGTTAGTTTGACAATTGTCCTTTGACAGGTTATGGAATCGATTGTCTAAGATCTTGTCCAGGATCATCTGTTATGCAATAATTTGCCTTACTCGTCTCAGTATGGTTTTTTACCCAAGAGGTAATGTGTGTCCAATTAACTGCCAAGTTTGTTGATGATGTTACCCAGTTAACATTGCTTAATTGGTCTCAAAAGTGGTAGATGTCCTTCATTGTTGGCTAGTGTAAAGTCATCAACCTCGGTGCTGGGAGTTTCACTTATAGTATGAATGTTGCTGCTTTCGATTGTGTAGATGATAAACATGATCTTGAGGATGTAGTTAGTAGTTCTACCAAGCAGTGTGCAACTGCTGCTGTGAAGGCTAGGCTGGGCTTGATTAAGAGGAGCAAGAAGGTTGTTATCGTTTAGTACATACAGTTAATTAGGCTGCATCTTGAGAAAGCTATTCAGGCTTGGAAAAGGATAAGTTTATTTGGGAGTAAGTTCAAAGAGGGCAACTAGATTAATTTCCAGCATTAAGCATCTCACATGAATGGAGATTAAAGTTTTGTCATAAGCATCTCACATATGAAGATTGAAGTATTGGCTTACAACTCTTGAATTGCAAATGGTTCAAGGTGATATGATTTTAAGTTTCTTAGTATCTTAGTGACAGTGACTCTCTTGGTTCATATGTCCGTAGAGTAGATGATAAGAAAGTATTCTTTTTCTGTAGCTAGCATCGCTAACAACCCACAGTACACATCACAAATGTCCCGTAGTAAATACGCTTGTACAGTGGGTATGTGACTATATGTTAGGTTATTCATAAACATATTTGTGTCCTTTTTTTTTTTCCTTCAGTACTTTTCAAAAAAGATAAAACAAAATTGCTGATATTCCCATTGAATTAATGATTACTGACCCCCTCACGGAGGAAACGTACCCTGTACAGGATTTCACCATCTACAGTATGTTATTGTTGATTTAAAATTTTGTTATGCCTGTGGCCCTTACTAAGCCTAATGTAATTTGGTAAATATTTTGTTCTGTAGTTAACCCACACTATGTTAGTAAAAATTAAAACTAACTTGACTAAGTAAAACGATGTATATCCATAAACAATATCAAATTTATGAAAGTTGTTATTCTCACTTGCTGATATGACTGCTAAGTGATAGCCCGAAATCAAGAAGCAAAACACAGTCGCCATTATATCAATCACTGTCATGTTTATGTTCGTACCGTGCTGCTTAAAGTTGAGCTTCAGACATGAGTCTGACAGTGAGAAGTGTAAAGTAATATAGTCAGGTAGATAGTCACGTGTTATTAAAACTGAAAGCACCCACTTATTTTATCTAAAGTTTTATTTTTGATATAATAAAGCTTCACATGCAAGAATACAGTAGGCCCAATAAATAGATAAATAAACATTATAATTACCGAATTGCAAGGGTTATTACACCTCTCCCTCGAAAAAAGCACCCTGTGTGTATTGATCAAACTCCTGCCCTGGGTGGCAGGTTTTGTCGCCGCACGTGTTGTCGGTGTCGGTGGTAATGTTGGCTGAGCTAGATCGCTAGGCACATTGTTATGGGCAGGCCTAACATTAGGCGTACTCTGTCCAGTTGGTCCACGGTATCGAAGGGTAGTGGTACTAGTGTTACCCAAGGCACTCTCTTCTATGGCTTCCGCCAAAAGTTCGATAGCCCTTCTAATGAGGCCTACAGCCTCTACAAATTCGGAATTTCTTTTCGTATCCATTTTTTCCACCAGAGTTTAAGTTTGTTTCACTGATCGTAGCATGCATTACACAAAGGTAACGCATTTGAGCGCTAGTGTCAGCTTGTAGGCCCGTACTCACCACGCCTGGGCGCAAATCCTGGTGAAGTGCATTGTGGTGTGCAAAGTTCTGCGCATATATATCCTTTTTAACATTTTTTTTTTGTACGTATTATATATTTTTTTGTACGTATGGATTTTTTTGTACGTATAGATTTTTTGTACTTATAATTCTGTTTGTATATATAAAAGGCTGAGACTATACTTAAATTTCTGTTTAAAGAAAAATTGATTTAAAGATACATTGATTTAAAGATACATTGATTTAAAGATATATTGATTTAAAGACTGCACTTTGTACACATTGAAGTTTTTATGGCTGATATTTTGGGATAATTTCCGAGTACTATGCTATTGCAATAGTCTAGATGGGATTTTTTTCAAAATCATGGATTATTTTGAAGAGGGTGCTTTTGCTATTACACTGTTTGATTTTGTCAAGTTTATAACACTGTGCCAAAGCTTTAGAGCAAATGTTACTGACCTGCAGATCGATCCATCAACAGATTTTTGTCAAAAATTACGCCAAGATTTTTGAATTGAAACTGACCTTTCTGAGATTGGCCAACGGTTACAGATTGAACATTGAATTGGATAGCATCTGAATTGAACCTAGCAGAAGGAATTCTGTTTTACTATCATTAATTTTCAATTTGTAAGTAAGCATCAGTGTTCTTATTTCAGAAATACAGAAATTCAAAGCTTGAACAGCAAGTGATTTAGTACCACCACGTCTGAAGATAAATACAGTTGCAAGATAATGTTGCTATAGTAGCTATTTTGTTTCATTACAAATCAAAACAAAATATACATGAAAAACAATTAATCATAACAAGAAGAATTTTATACCTATGAAAAACAATTAATCATAACAAGAAGAATTTTATACCTTGACAAAAGTTTTCTTTCCAAAGGACTAAGACTTTGTACAATTTCATTATTTTTCATTGCATTCTGGGTCCTCCCTGTGAAGTGACTGACTCTTAGCTTTGCCACTTCTCCTCCTCTGCACTAATTAAAACAGGTGATCTTCACATACACACACCTGGACAATGCTCGCCATGTTGCAACTGATAGGTCTTTTTCAAGTTCTGCTGACTTAATCTTTATTACTTTATCAGTGTATTTACTAAGTATCTTTAGATCTGATGTTGATGGTAGCCCTTCCAAGCTTTTTGTATTTTCTCTCTTTAAGGGTAGATAAGGCAGGTGATTAGGTCTTGTCTGTCCAGTCCATATGAACTCCTCAAAATTGACTGCTTCCTCTCTCATGTCCCTGTCACCCAACCTCAGTGCTCTTCCTTTTTTCACTTGACAGCATTTGATGATTGAATATCCCAGCTGAAGTCCTAAAGGTGACTTCATCATTTTAACACCGCTAAAGGTGGTAGTTGCATCGTCTTGGCAAGGAGCCTTTTTGGCTTCGATAACAACGTCAAAGTTGTTCCCAGTCAGACATGAAGACAGGGACATCGTTTTTGGGGGTTATTTCTGTAACTTTTACCAACAATCATCCAAGCTGGCACATTCTCTGACTTATGTGGTTTTCATGTGCTATTCCTTTTTTCTCAAGTAGCGTGCTACCAAACTTCAATATAACCTCGTCTTTCTTTACAGTTTCCTTTATACTTTCGTTAGATCTTTCTCCCATGCAGTCCACTATCTCCTTCTTAACTCTGCTAGTTTGTTGATCATCTCCATAGAGATTGGCTCACTCTGTCAGCATACGACTACTGGGCAACAATTGATTTTCCATGATTTTCAGTTCCCTTACCATCAGCAGGTTTATGCTTGTAGATACATACATGCGCCCACAGTTCATTCAAACACATAAAGCCAAAACAATCAATACAAGGCAAATAGTCTTCATAAACCTTGGGTTTTAATGGTCTGCAAAACAAAAGTTCACCTTCTCCTTTTTCATATACATTCAAGTTATGAGAGAAATCTCCCATCAAACAGGGTTTTTCAAAGTGAAGATTGTTCTGCTGTTGTGGAAGGTTGAACATTTTTGCCACCTCAATGTCATTCCCATGTAGCTTTGTGAAATGGCATGGCATCTTTCCAGCTTTGTACTCTTCACAGAAGCAACAGAAATTTAATTTGTCATATTCTCTGATTCCTTTTGCTGTTTTTTAATAAACTGGAATTTTTATTTTGGAAATTTTGAATCACATTTCCCTGAATTTATAGATGACTCACTGCTGCTTGCCTGAAAGAGAAGGGAAAATAATCAAAAGAGTAGAACTAAATTCCAAATAATAACTCTGTTATAAACATGTATGTCCACTATTAGGAGTTGCATGTATATAGCTCATCCATTTAATTATGGCAATATTTCAAAATGATCCAGATGTTTTCACTTTTATGTTTTAAAATATCTAACACAAAACAAGAGTTTATAGTTTGTTATCAAACTTTATCAAATCAAATTTGCATTCAGAGAAGAAATAACATTAGAATTAATATAATGATTATATGCTGAACAGCTTCAACAAAGGATAGGGCATAACCACTCATTTCTTGAGAAAGCTACAAAGTAATTATGTAAGAATGGACTACAAATTGTCATCTTCCTTAAACATCTTTTTTGTTTCTGTTGATTTATTAACCAAATCAATGTAAGATTGCCCTCCAATTATTGTCAGCTGGTTGCTTTTCTTCAGCAATTATCTTAATCCTCTTGTTCCTAATTAACATGAACATCTTATTTTGTATCTTGATTTGTATTCATCTTAGTTTCTATTCCAATATCTAAGCTATATCTATCTTTAAAACTAACAGGTATTAAGTTTAGGAAATATAAAGTTTATTCAGAATAAAAAAATAATATGTAAACAATGCTTCTGATGTTTACCCATATATCCTTGAGATAGAATGTTCAGCAACAAAGAAATACACACACACATACACACTGTTTACTTAAAATTTAAAAAAAGAATTGTACATTGGCTAAAGTTTAATAACTATTGTTAGACCTAAACCTTCGCTGCTACCAAGGAGGGGCAGCTGTGCCAGACACTGGGAACAGTATATCAATATATTACTAAATATAATATGTTGTTCTGGAATGATAATTAACAAAGAAAATACAACAAGATCATAAACAAATATTAACACTGGCACACTTTTACCTACAGCAGCCTAAAATTACCTTTACCTTTCTAAAATAAAAGATTTTCAAACAATTAATTCACTTTAATTTGGTCTTTCATCTTTCTTAGTCACCGATTCAAGTGCATAGTACTCGGTATCTATGTAAATTTAACCTGCAAAAGTTAAATAAATCCTTCATACTTGTATTATAATTATATATACACTAAAATTAGTACATTGGCTAAGTTCCAATAACTATTGTTAGACATAAGTACCTCGGCTGCTACTAGCTATTAGTCATATCCCACAATACACTTTTTGACATAATGGTGGCGTGTACAGTGGGTTATTACATTTTCCATACATAAAGGTAAAGGTGTGTTGAAGGTTAGGCTAGTACCAAACTTAGGCCCATGGTAGATGGGGCAATATTTGCTCCAAGCTTGCCATCTTACCATATCATGTACCTTTGCTTTAATTCTTATACATAAATCATTGAAATTGTTTTATGCTAAAGAGACCAAATTAGAGACCCTTTGTACTTGTTGTAAAGTTTTTCCTAGTCAGAACTTCAAAGTTTCTGTCACTCGTAATTGTTTATGTTCGACGTCATATTACATCTATGGTTGTCATACAGCTGATTGGCTAACTACTCATGGACATTTAAATAGATTCAAATAACAAGTAAACATTTTATCAAACGTTGACCTCAGAATAATCAACAAAATTTAGTTCTGCTCCTAAACGATTAGTTCAGTGGTGAAGCAAATTTATCTTATATGAAAGAGGACTTTAATAGAAACAAAATGGTGAATAAATCATTCGAAAATGTTCTTCTGTTAAGGAGATATTTCAGGCCCCTGAACTAATTCTTAATAATGGTTGGCAGTATCAGTACTGACATTTTTTACAGATGAGCTATGCAGATTCACCAAAACACAAATTTGTATAAGCAGGTGTCGATTTAAAATCATATGTTTGTATATTTGTGATGCATTGACTGTGGGTCTCTTTCTTCCTCTTAGCTTCCTCAGAACTCTTTCTCCAGTCGGCAAAAACTTATTCTTTCTCGTCTGTTGGAAGTTCTTTCCATTCTTTAATAGGTTCACTGTAAAGTTGAACACTCTCGCCAAAAGATATTTTCTAACGTGCTCTTAATTCTTTTCTCTTCTTTTGGGCATAATGAACAGCATCATTCCTAGCACAGCCTTTTTGTAGGGTAAATATGGGACTTGCTTTTCACTCAATTGATCAAATGAAAGACGTTCACTGTTTTTGACACCTCTGTGACAAATTGGTATCTCAACAGTGGATACCGATGTCTCAAACCCTCTCATACAGCTACTGGAATTTTCTTGCCTTTAATATCAACGGTCAGAATTATGAACTGTTTGGTGGATAAGACTGTTCTTGCTGAAGAGAATATCTTATCCTTCCTCCATTTCCTTGGATTAGGTCATAGAATTTTCCTTTGCATCTAGGAGCTTTGTTCACAACTATAAGGAAATAAAAGATAAAGGAAGTTACAATATTTTCTTATTCTTTATTTTATGGCTTTTCCAGATTCCCATGACATATATTTACAACAATCAGACAAGAGGCATGGATCCAAACCTTTTTAATGATTTAATTATACGGCCTTCTAATATCAAGTATTTGATCAAAGAAATTTGAATTTTGAGTAAGATAATCTTTCATTACTATATCAGTTTCCGACTTGACTTAAAGTTTGAATATTTCTTTAATACTTTTTTTGAAAAGGAAAACAGCTTAAATCTCATTTTTTTGAATAGAATTTCTTTAATATTTTTTTCATCATTATCCATCTAAAAGTCATTTCCCGTACATGCCTAACTCTTATTTAGAAAACAGAATAATGGTTTGGTTTGGTGATCTTTAACAGCCTTGCGACAGTCATGAGTCAAATGACTCCCCAGTCAGTGCTGGAGAGGACCCTGAGGAGATTCAGGATTTTGTGACGGTTGGTTTTGAGGGTGTTGATGTGGGGGAGATAGTAGAGTTTGGAATTCAGTTGTTTCGAGGAAAGGAGAACGTCTCTACTGGGGATAATGGAATCTTTGAGACGGAGAGTGGGGCGGAAGAAAAAGTAGTTTTTTGTTGTTGAAATGCTGAGTCGCTCCAGTAAGCTAGGCTGTCAGGCAGTGTTGGATTATTTTGAGTATGGAACAGGATAAAGCATTTGATGTTGGGGTGGGGTTTTGGTGGTTAATTTTGAGGATGAGAGTGGGGAGAGGATGCTGCCCTGGGGGACACCCAGTTGTTGGATGTACCAATGGGAGTAAGTGTTATTAATGCATACTCTGTGAAGTAGCAGGAAAGGTATTGGAGAAAGTGAAGGCCAGGCAGTCAGTGACGTCTTTTGAGGTCTGTGATTTTGGTGTTGTTATGGAGATCAGAGATATTGTTGGAGGAGCTTTTTCCTTTGAAGTTAGGGATCATGTTTTCAAACCTTGGTGGGAGATCCAAGGACAAGACCTATAGGTTTCCCAGGAGACCTTTTTCTGAGTTTAATGATCTTCCTGGCCTTGGCTCTGAGGATGTGAAAGTTATTAAGGTTTTGGGGTGAGGGTATGTTCTTGAGGGAGATACTGTAGCTTTTTTTGCAGTCAGTGGTGAACCAGGGTTTGAAGTTTTGTGAGGTGATGGTGGAAGTGGGGATAGTGAAATTGGCCACTTTCAAGATCTTGGAAGTGATGAGAGAGATGGGGTTATTGGAGAGAAGGATGTCATTGGTGATGGAGACATTACACAGAGTGGAATAAAGGCCCCGGTCTGCGTGCTGAAATCTCCAGTTGGTTGGGACCAAGGATGTGACGGGTCGGGGAGGGTGGAGATAAGGATGGGGAAATGTTCACTTCTGCAGAGTGATAGGTGAAAGTGCCAGTACCTGGGTGTAAATAAGTGGGGGAGCCATTGTTGAGGAGGTTAAGGTTGTGGTAGTTTATGAAATTTTCAATTTGTTTTCCTCTGGCAGTAGAGGTAGAGGAGCCCCAAAAGATGTTGTGTGCTTTGAAATCACGATATTTTGTCATAATATTGTAATGCACATTACAAAAATGATTGGTGTATACACATATATATATATATATTAAACATGTGGACATTGGAAATATTTAATATTCTCATGTGTATCTTACACAAAACTTCAAGTAAAATATATGTTTTATTTTTCTTTAACAAAATATTTATTATTGAAACACTCAGATGTTGTTCTTAAGAATGTATATTCTTTAAAAAGTTGCTTTATCATATATATAACTTAATTGATTATCTTTTGAAAAAAAATCAACAAAATTAATCAATTTTGTAATTGCCTTTTTTTTGCCATCAATAAACCACATCTCATGCTTTGTGCTTCCTACAAACTTAATTATTTAAATATTATGGAAGACCCGCCCCATACTTTGTCAATCATGCCTGCATGCAAGCACAACTGAAAAAACTGGCCCCGTTGCGAGACTGGCAGTGCAATATTATACTACTGTACATGTACACAATCAGTAATGTATGCATGTACTATATACATACTGTACTTGTGGTTTGACTTCCAACTAGGAGAAATTACTAGAAATTAAAGATTTGAGAAGCAACAACTGGACCTTTTTATGGCTTTTTTTTTTTGCATGGGTTTATTCAAATGTTGTTTTTGACATAGTTCTTTGCTTTTTTTATCTGTGATTTTTTGTCCAGTAATTTTAATTGACATTTAATGACTTGCAATTCTAACATATCCTAACATGATAATAAATAGTGTAGGCCTAGGCTTTTTTTACAGAATTGTTCTACTGCTCAATAATGCTGCTTCTAACATTCATGTGAACATTGTCGATGTCACAACATTAGGGACATTGTCATGATATATTGACATTACCGACATGTTGCACAACACTACTAAACCGATTTATCCTCAAACAGGGGTATGTATGCATAAAGAAATAATAAAGTCCCCCATCGACACACAAATTTTTGGGAGGGAATGAAATGGAAAATAAGTTTGGGCGATATTAAACATCATGCAATATCGATATATCGCCTGAAAATAGTCAAATATCGATATGTAATTTATATGTATATATATATATATATATATATATATATATATATATATATATATATATATATATATATATATAACCGTTTGATTTTAAAATCATGTATTGTGTTTGAGTTTTGTATTTTTGAATTATTTCCTTCTCCAAATGAACACAAAAAATGACAGAACAAAACCTAAAATTTGTTGATGGATATGAATATCTATAACTGGTATTTTGTAAATGATTAGGCAAAAAATAAGGAGGACATGATTAACTTAACACATTAGTGACATTAATTTTTTGATGTTCAAGGAGTTTATTTGCAAAAGAAAAACTGTTCCAACCTGTATTGTAGAAATAAAAACAACCATAATCATGTCAAACTTAATACACATAGAATTGATCAAAATAGCATCAAATTTGTTCTTCCCAAGCCCACCAGGAAATAAGTGTCCCTTGAAAATACACAAAACAGCTTTCTAGATTAAGCAAAGTAGAAGTCATGATATATTTAAATTCTGGACACTTATACAGAGAAGCAGTGACAGGTTAAATTGAGTAATGGATAATAGGTTATAATGTCAGATAATTTGATTGTTCAGAGATAGATTCAAATGTGTATACTGCCTCTCAACTTATTTCCAGCTAATAAAGCTTTAAGATTTATTGATTATTAGGATATAACACTGTGTAGGAAGTGGAACAGGGGCAACATCCCAAACAGCAGAAACGAATTATTTGTGGGTAGTTTTTGGTTCGCATGCGTAGCATTATGCGAACCTATGTAATGGCGGTTACGTCCGTCCGGCTGGCCGTCTGTTTCTGAGATTTCCTCAGAAATGTTAAAGTTTTTTGAGAATTCCTCAGAAAATGTTAAAGTTTCTTTAGAGTTCCTCAGAAAAAGTTAAAGTTTCTTTAGATATCCTTATGGAAGGTTAGAATTTCCTTATAAAGTATTAAAGTTTTTCAGAGATACTTAAGATAGGATTAAAGACTAGTTTCCTTAAAAAGTCTACAATACATTTGATATTTTTTTAGAAGATAACTGTAAAATTATATAATTTTCCAATTTTCTTGAGAGATCATCAAGTCTCTCTTGTAGTACTTGAGATTAAAAATTCTTAAAATTTGTCAAAATATTTGGGCACCAACAGTTGTATCAGGCATGATATTTTAAACTCCACCTTTATTATTGTGCTTGTTTGCATAAAGTTTCTACAGTATTATGACGAACGCAAGAAAAAATGATTTGCAGCTCTTGCAGATGACATGGTCGCGTGACTATTATGTTCAATTTGGTAATTCAACCAGCGTGACGTGACCATGAATCATCAAAGTGAGAGCCTGAGTGGCACATTCTAGACCAATTTTCCGTTCTTTTTGCCAACTCACATTGGCACATGCCAGTCTGTTGTGATGGAGCATGGTTTTTAATTAGTTGTTTTATGTTTCACGATTATTTTACATGCTTTTAATGGCCTAAAATTTACTTTAAGATTTAGTATCATAACGTTAGAATTGTAACATACGAAGTAGCATAGCCTAGTTGCACAAAAATTGTTTAGTTCAGTATTAGTTTTTGGTATCGCAATATGTAACGAGAGGCATATTTCATGTCATGGAAAAAGAGATATCGTGATAATAATAATAAATAAGATTTATAATGCACACGTATCCACCCAGAAGGTGGTGAAGGCGCCGTACAATGTGAAAATCATAATGGAATAACAATAAATAATTTTTTTTTAACAAAAACATACTTAGGGGCCTACACATGCACATACACCCATATATGTAAACAAAAAAAACAATATTAGATAAAAGCTTTGGACATGAGATGTGTTTTTAGATTTGTTTTAAAAATTGCAAGAGAATTGGATGATCTGACATGAAGGGGTAATTGATTCCACACCCGTGGTGCAGCTATACCAAAAGACCTATCACCCCATGAGTGGTTAGATTTTTGTTCACATAAAAGTAATTTGTCACTAGATCGAAGAGCACGAGTAGGAATATATGATTTTAAAAGGTCAGAGATATAATTTGGAGCACACCCAATCAACGATTTGTAAACAATAAGCAGTATTTTATATATCATCCTATATGACACAGGGAGCCAATGCAAGTCCTTTAGGATTGGAGTAATGTGACAAGATTTCTTTGAGAGCGTTACAAGGCGTGCAGCAGAGTTTTGAATCAGTTGAAGACAGGGAATTTGTCATGAAGTTACAAAGGAATGTATGATTTGAACAGTAGCAGTAGAGTCAAGATATTTCCTTATTTTGCCAATGTTTCAAAGATAAAAAGTAGCAGTGCCGGTAACCCGTGAAATATGAGAGTTCATACTCATGGTTGAATCCAAGATGACACCTAGATTACATGCTTGAGAGCAAGATTTGATATTAGAATCACCATTGACAATATATGGCATTGTAAACTTTGCAAGTTTTTGTCGAGATCCAATTAACATATACATTGTTTTGTCATCATTTAGTTTTAAAAAGTTTTGTTTCCTCCAAATACGAATATCTCTGATACAACTTTTTAAGCATTAAATGGTTGAAACACTATGTTGCTGCAAAGCTTTGAAGGAAAGATAAATTTGTGTATCGTCAGCGTAGACGTGATAAGCAAGATTATATTTCATTACAATGTCACGGATAGGATATGTATATATTGTAAACCATTGTGGTCCTAGAACAGAACCTTGTGGTACAGAAAAATCCAGAAAAACAGTTACAGATAGATCATCTCCTATACACACATACTAAAGTCTATGAAATAAGTAAAAATGGCACCATTTCAATGCAATATCATTAACTCCAATGTAGTCCCTTAGACGTAAAAGCAAAATACTATGATCAACAGTATAATAGCGGCACTTAAGTCTAACAAAATTAAAGCAGTTATTTTACCATCATCCATTGCGGATAGAATATCATTGTTAACTCTAAGTAATGCCGTTTTAATACCATGGTGTGCTTTGTTAGCAGATTGAAATGGATCTGATAACCTATTGATATGCACATGATTTGAAAGTCTAGAGGATACAACATGCTCAATTGTTTTACCCAAGAATTTTAAATTTGCAACAGGTCTGTAATTCTTTAAAACCTCCCGATCAAGACCAACCTTTTTAGGAGGGGACGAACGTGTGCAACCTTTAGACTGTCAGAAAAACACTCATCTTTTAGAGATTTATTTACAATGACAGTGAAATATGGTACAAAAATATCAATACACTGTTTAATCAAGAAGGTAGGTACAGGGTCAAGTTCACATGATTTTGATGGTGATGACAGCACTAATGACGCACTTGACACCATATTAACCTGGTTGACATCCCACAATATGTCCCACTTGGTATCTCACCCTATGACACAAGTACTGTAGTTGACATCCCAACATATAGCCTACTTTCAAACATGAATGCCATATCACCTAATTCACTTAAAATAAGGCCACAGTTTTTCTACCATACAAGCCATGAGGTAGCAATGGATGTTTTCAATACATTTCACAGGTGGTGATATCAAATGCATTTTATGGGGAAAAGATTAACACCCATAACATTATTAATCTGCTTGTTGTAAATTATAAGTTATTACATGAAGAATTAATTGTTCCACAGAACCTGTGATGAAATAACAAAAGATGCAATGGCCTACTTTTGCTACTTTGGTATTAGTGCTGTCATGACATGTCGATTATCGTGATATCTCTTTTCCTACGACATAAAATATGTCTCTCGTGACATACAGCTTTACCAAAAACTAATACTTAACTAAGGAATTTGTGTGCAACTAGGCTAGGCAACATCGTACGTTACAATTCTAACGTCACGGTATTAAATCTAAAAGTCAAGTTTAGGCCATTAAAAACATGCAAAAATATGGTTCATGGTCATATTGACTGAATTACCAAAACACGTGCATGATGCGTGATGAACGTAATAGTCACATGATCATGTTGTCTGCTAGATCTGTAAATCATTTTTTCTTGCACTCATCATCACAGAAGTAACATTAGTGATATTAACAATTTGTGTCGTGAGTCAGTTTTCTTGAAAAGTATCACGATATACCAATATCGCGATATTTTTCACCACGAGAATCGATTCGTAATAGAGCCATGTCGTAGCAGCACTATATGGTATATACTGTTTGTTCAATTTTAAAGTATATGTTGCAGGCCTATTGATGCTAAAATATAGTAAATAATAATCTTGAATATACCTGTAAAGAAGAGAAGCTGATCCTCTCTTATTTTATATGAAGGCCTTCCCACCTCACCGCTGTAGTCAAATTGAGCTTGAAAACCTTCCACATTAATTATGGGTGCAGATAATGATGACATCAATTCATGGGCTCTCAATAGTAAATCTCCAACACCTTCAGGCAAAACAGCTTGAGAGTCCAGTTGAACTATGTCCCTACATAAGCTCTCTAGCCTATATTCGGCAACTTCATAAGTGTAAAAGTTTTCCAAGCAATATATCACATTTGTACATCTATCCAAAATCTCTTGCAGGATTACCACTTGATTTGCATTGAAATTCCCAACCAGAGAATCCATTACAGTATATCTTATCTGGCTATAAAGAAAAAATAAATCAAATTAATATTGTACATGTCTGGGTATGCATAGGGGCCTACAATATTTTATCAAAGTACAGTGCCTCACTATCTATGGGTTCTTACTAATGCAGAACAGGCGGAACAACAGAATAGCACGGACGGAACAGTAAAACAGATGGTAGCATTCTCATTTCACAAACTGGCATAAAACGTACAGAACTATTTATTAGTGTCTTTTCAGTTTAAAAGTCTTTTCTCTGAAATTCTAAGTGTTCTGCTTATCTTTTTGGGGATGTTCTGCTTTTTCAAGCTTTATCACATGCTGCATTAAAAAAAGCTAGGTTTTCCCATTGACTGTAATCAGTGGTGTAGATACAGGGGGTTAGGGGGCGATCCCCAGAGCCTCAGAACACTGTCTGTTGGACATACACTACACATACACTATGTGTATGCAGGGAGGACTGTCTAGTTTTTTCAGGCAGATTGTAAAAAGAATTGTACAATTTTCCAAAAATCTTTACAAAATCATTGTTAATCCTCTGAAAAATTGTACAATTTTCTGAAAATCTTACAAAAAGAATCCTTGATAATGCTCTGACAAATTTGGCAAATTTTCTGAAACAATCAGCCATTTTTAAGAATAATTTGACCAAACTTCTGAATAACTAACTATGCTAATTTTCCAAAAATTTGCTTAATTTTTTCAAAGAATCTGTAGAATTTGTCAAAAAACGATTATTCAAATTTGTGAGAATAAAAATCCCCTAATTTCAACTCTAGAAGGCAGTAAAATAAAAGTAAGGTCCAAAATCGGATTAGGAGGGGGGGGGGGGTGAAGTGGAAGGGGAGGAAGCCGAAGTTAATGGTTAATTTTGATAACCCTTGTTCATGGATACTCCAAAAGTTATACAATAGATTAAGGTGTGAAAAAAATCATTATCAAATTTCGATTTGAAGATTCCAATCTGCTTTGTTTTCACCAACAAACTTACTGGTTGTTCAGATTTAGCCTACACACGTTATTATGATGCCATCCTGAAAACTTGAATTAGGCCTAGGCCAAAATAACATTTTCGCCTAGGGTAATAGGGTACCTATCTATGCCTAGGTACTTTTGTAAAGTGACGTTTGATCTCGTTTTCAGCTATTCTGGGCTGTGGAATTTTGTTTATCTTTTGCTGAAATATGACAAACCAGACAATTAGATTTCTTGGAATTTTCAGTTGAAGTATGTGCAGTTGTTGTTGAAAATGGTGTTTTAGTCTAGATTTGCCAATTCTTCCCTTTACCTACGCAGACAGCATGGCTTTGTTCATATCTATAAACCAAAATGTATACAGTAGTCACATGTATTATACACATCTCACTTAATACAGGTTGACATTGGTAAGGCCGTACACGGATAGCCAGCCATCACTAACAGAAGGATAGCCAGCCATCACTAACAGCATGGCTGGTATCAGTCTGACGGTTACTACGAGTTACTACAAAATGTGGTGTACATTAATCTTTGAAATTGTGTTTTCTTTTGTTCTTCTAATGTGATTGTTAGAAAATGTACACTGTACGCGTTCTTGTAGTATGCGTGACTGATCATCTGAATTGATAAAATTGTGTTTGAGAATAATTTTCTTTTTCATCATTACATTTTATTTATAGTAATTTCTCTCAAGGAATTCAAGTGCACTTAAGGCCATAGGCCTAGGTTATGTTGTAGTGAACCCCAAGTCCACAACTGAAATTTCCACCCATACCATTTGAAACCAATTTATCCTTTGGTCCCAACGGCAATTACTTTCAGGCCTACTTGTTCCAAAATACATTATCTTACTACTTTCTTACTTTAATTCTTATACTTAATTATTTGAAGTTGTTTTAGTGCTCAAAAAGAAAAAATTAGAAGACCCTTTATGCTTGTTTTGGCGAATAAGTTTTTCCCAGCCGGTTCTTCAAAGTTTCTGTCACTGGTAATTGTTTATGTTTGATGTCATATTATTACTTATATATTTGTCGCACAGCTGACTAACTAACAAGTAAAACTTATTGAAATAGATTCAACTAACAAGTAAACATTTTTATCTCAATTTGACGTCATGAATAATCAAGAAAATTTAGTTATGCTCTTAAAGTAATGGCTGAATAGCTATTAGCATCGCTATTACACAAGACTCATAGAAAAAATGGCAGGATTTTGTGCATAAACACAAAATTTGTTGTAAACCTAGTGATAAAAGATTTTTAATATTTTAGTGAAAAGTATTCTCAGGAAGTTGTGTTAAGTTCTGCCAAAAATGTTGTCTTTAATCTCTAATGGCATGCATAGGGGAAAAAATCCATAACCTTCATGAGACCAAAGATTAGTAAACAACACACAGCAATCACACAACGTCAGCTTACAGAAACGGGTTAAACTGGTGAAAGAAATTACAGCCAAACAATGGTAAATGGTACTCTAGTAATCCCCATAGTAGCGGACTGGTGCCAGCTTGACTGATGGCTGGCCGTCCTTCGTGCGGCAATCCCAGCCCGGGATGTGTATAGGCTAGGTAGACTAGCCTAAATGGTCCATAACTAAGCCTAACGTAGGCCTCTAGAAAATATTTTATCAATTGAGTAATCACAGGATTACTTTTTAAGTTTCCCAAAGTGGGTAGGCTATTGTGTTAACTGTATCATGTATGTTAGCATAGATGTGGGTTTGTGTCTCATTTAGTGCCTATTATAAATTTGTCACTGTGTTACTAGGCCTAGTGGGCCTTGTTACAGTGTTAGCCTAAGTGTTAGTAGCCTAGTGGGCATAGGCTGTAGTGGTTGCCATAATAATTTCAATTAAAGTTTAACTAATTAGGCTTAACGTTTGGTTGGGATTGGATGTCAGTGTACAAAAGGTGTAGGCTAACCTTAGACTCATTGGAGGGGAGAAATGGAACTTGGAAGATATTGGCGTAATAACTTCGCTTTTGCTTACCTTGGTCAATGTTGGTTTTCAACGTTAGTTAAGTTTATTCAGTCAGCTGGTCAGCCTCTGGACCAGACTCTTTAGACCCTACTTGTTACTTAGGCCTAATCATATTGTTAATTAAGGCAAGAGTGCGGCCATGCCACTGCACTGCCTGACTGCCGTACTCCACATCACACAGGAAGGCCGTGCTATATGATGTAGGCCTAGGTCTGTAGCCTGAAGCCTACTGTCCTGAGTTCATTGGGCAATAGCATTATTGCAACAGTCCTATGCTGATGAGCTGTACCTACATGGTAGTTGTTCGAGACTTCGAGTCGTACGTTGGTGAAACCGCTATGCATACATCTGTGGTGCACAGTGAAATTGTTGCCAAGTATAAGCGCTTATAGATTATAAATGTACGCAGCACACGTTACATTGCATTGTGGTGCGCAATGTGCTACGCATATTTATATTTATTTTTATGTCCGTATTTTTTTTTTTTTCCGTATTTTTTTATATTTATAAATCTGTTTGTATATATATGTAAAAGACTGAGACTACTTACTTTTCTGTTTAAAGATAAATTGATCTAAAGTTACATTGATTTAAAGTTATATTGATTTAAAGATAAAGATTTAAAGACAAATTTTAAAAATTAAATGCTTATAGAAGCTAGTTTATGTGTTTCTTATTATCTTTTTTATTTTTTTATTCTATTTACTGCATATTCAATCTGTATTTTTGTATAACCTTTTTTTTTTTATTGGTTTCTTTTCAATCATTTCATTTTTAGTTTATGTTTTTATTGATAATTATTCTTAAATTCTTTTGTATTAAATTTTTTCATTTATTTCATATCTAATTTATATTTTTCATCTAACATTCTTTTTTTATTGGTTTTTTTTAATCATTTCATTTTTAATTTATGTCTCTTAATATTTTTCCTAATTTTTTGTATTGAATTCTTTTTATTTATTTCATATTCAGTTTATATTTTTCTTATAACACTTCATTTGTGCCCAAACGGCCGCCTAGCCTTTGCAGGGGAATCAGCTGTTCTTGCTGACCTTTGGGCAACTTTGGGAATCTATGACATTGATATGAAAAAGAAAAAAAAGTTTGCAATAATTTAAGCATTAATTACTTATAAATCTATGAAAATGGTGTTTATGACATGGTGAAATTTTGTGACAAATTTTCATTGTCCAAAAATCTATGACATTCTGTGACATTGTGAAAGTTTTGTGCCAAAATGAGCATAAACAGATATATCATTTGTCTGACATGTTTTACAACTTCACTCACACTCATTGGTAATTTGATGTTGCATTTTACTGGTGGATTCCATTTTTCATGAAACAGACATAACCAAATGATCCTTTCTTTCTATGAGTATAGCTTCAATTCAAAAGCGCCGCAATCAGGGGCATAAATACCAGGGGGTGGAGGTGTTACATTCCCCCACTTTCAGTAAAGCTGTCAGTAAAATTGAATGAAGTCCTATCAGTAATTGAAGGTCTGTGTCGGTAAAAAAATCAATATTATGGCATTCGTTCTGCAATTTTGGACCAATGAATGTGGATTATATTTTTTGTTGGTAGCGTTGAACTCCTTTCGCTGGTAAATTTGTAAGTTTACACCCCCTCCCTCCTTGATCCATCCCCTATTATAATCAAAAGGGTCTACTGATGTCACTGGTCCCAATGTTTAGTTTATCACAAGTTCTCATGATTCTAGTAACAAACTTTATTTGTCAATGAACCTACCTTGCTATACTTCTCCCCTCTGGACCAGAATGCAGTCTTATGGGAGTTAACACGTCAGTAAGGCATCATTGAATGATGGGTGTGTTGTCTGAAGAAGAAAAAAAAAGTAAGAAATAAATAAGATATTTGAATAAGAATACCTCTTGTTTTAAAGTTGATGAAGATGATAATAACAGTAATGATTTTTCAGCAAAAAGCATTATTGTGAAAGTGATGAGTTCAATGATAAAATGAAGAAGAAAAATGATTAGGCTATGGTCCAGTATTGTGTGAGGTGGAGAGGAGCAATGAGGAGCAATAAGGAGCAATGAGAAGTAGAAAATAAAAAATGACAACATTGGTGTTAATACAACAAACCTAATGATAAGAATTTAAATGACAAGATTGGTTATGTTTTACTTAACAGTTGCAAACAGACACAAAATAGAAGATTCAAATACCTCCTTTAAGAATGGAATTTCTCATTTCATTCTGAACTATTTTCAATTTTATATAAGCTTACTCTACAGTATGTTACACTCAAGAAACACACTGTAAGAAGCAGCTTCAGCTGATGATATTCAATGAAGAACTGAAGTAGCATTAAGTTGTTTATCTTAGACTTTTATGATTGGTTATTCTAGTCCAGTATGAAATGAAAACATCCATTTGGAAGGAATAGGTGTTGAGATTATAAAGAATACATTTACTCACGGAACTGTTTTTAATGATCTGAAAATGATCCTTTAGACAAGTCAGTGCATCTCTGTTGCTCAGAACGTGTTGCTGTATATCTGAAAAATGGCAATAATACACATATCAGACAACTGCTTAAAATAGTTGTAGTGAACACATATTCTCTTACTAAGAGAGGAACCTTTCCAATTTCTTAACCTACATGTACTATGTATTCTTTGACTCTACCTAGACCTAAAATTGTATACAATTTTTTTTAAATTCAATTTTGTCTAACTAGGCTAAAATCTGAGCAAAATGATACAACCTGATCAATTTGAACTTACCGTTCAAATTTAAGGACATTTCTTCAAGTTTCCAGCCCCAGTCCTGATTATTTCGCTGAGGAGTGTGGTATGTCCATTCTAATGGAGGGTTCCAGTATGAGTTATTGTGACTGAAAGAATGTTGGTATCCGTTGTACGATGTTTGTTGTTGGCAGTTCTGGTTGGTCCAGCTTTGTTGTTCATTCGAGTATGCAGGCTGATATACATAGCTTTGATGTTGCTGTGAGGTGTTGTGAAAGCTGTAAGGATAGTCGTCCTGTTGTGGTTGTGGTAGTTGATGTCTGTCGTGTTTGGTAGTCAGTTGTGGTAGTTGATGTCTGTTTGTTCGGTAGTCAGTTGTGGTAGTTGATGTCTGGTTTGTAGAAGCCTCTGCATTGTCTCTTTAGCTTGCTTTCTTTCTAGGGCTGTAGTGAAACAGAAAATATGAGGTTCAATACATTTAATGAACTTAGCATTATAATGACTACACCCCTGTTCTATGATTCCCTACTAAATTCCACAGCATAAAATTGTAATGCACAATGAAGAGCTAAAAACCAATGGTCAGCACTGGATGTTTACATCTTTACAAGCTTCACCAATGATAATGATGCTTCAGTTGGCTCCAGGATTTGCTATGTTACTCTAGTCCTTTCATCATTAGCAAGGAAATGCAGTCACGGTGGCTCAGTGGTTGGGAATCTGTGTTTGGAGCAAAAAGTGCTGTATTTGATTCCCTGCCGAGTATAGCTGTGTTAATGTTTCATTGGGCAAGAAACTTTATTCCACTAGTCTCAGCTCCACTCAAGCTGTGTTGATGAGTACCAGCATCCTTGGAGAATCTGCTTGTGATAAGGACTGGCCCTATGAGCAAGTCTCAGATTCAACTTCCTAATTTGTAAATATTTTTTTTCACTTCAACTAATTATCTACTACTTACAAACAATATTTGTTAGTTGGGTCAACCTTGTTACTTATCTTAAATTGTATACAACCTCACCTTTTGCATCAGTTGATCCTTTCCTGCTGGTAGAGAGCTGTTTCTTAGCAACTGTGGGTAGTTTTGGCTGCCGCTTAGTAGCCTCCCCCTTCTTGTTTTCATGGTAGTTAGAGATGAAATAAACTGGCTTATTGTCCTTCCACTTGTACACTGTAACATCCTCCTTATTTACACAGTGGTCAAAATCACCTCTTTCATTTAGGTCTGCATTTAGTGTGGGCAAGTACTTTCGATTTGCTCGAATGGTTCCACATGCTAAGATCCCATCAGTCTTCAGATTTTCCAATAAAGGGACAAATGAAAAAAAGTTATCCAAAACTAAAATGTATTGCTTCCCAACAAGACTTCTCGTCAAAGTGGGAACAACTTTTTCACCTAGACCATAACCATGTGGAATCTTATCCCCTGAATTTCCACCTCTTCCCTGGTATACATCAAACTGACCAATATAACCATTCATGTCACCTCGGCACCACAATTTGTAACCACGTTTAATTGGTTTCATCAGATTGTATTGTTTGAGGGATGACAGTCCCTTGAAAAGGATCATTGACTCATCGATGCTTTGGTGGCACTTCATGCTATACAGGTATGCAAACTTTTCATTCATGCCATCAATCAGTGGTCGCAACAAAACAATTTGTCTTTGTTGTCTTTAGGTATTTCCAGATTATTTGCAACATGCAAATTTGACAAAATGGCACCAAATCTGTTTTGAGGCATGGTATTGGCAACATTAGGAATGTTTAAGTCAGAATCCGAACTCCAATAATTACGCCAAGACGGTAGACAGTGATATCTCATGAAAAAGTTAATGCCAACAAATCCCAGCAGCTCATTGTCTGTAATAGGCTGGAAAACTTTCCCTTTCTGTGTCGCGTAAAGATTTGTTTGATACACAATATTAGTCCGTATATCTGTATCAAAGAACTTTAGGAATACATCAGTTGATGATTGGCATGCAGCAAATTCTTCTTCATTGTGAACACCATCTTTTTCATTGAAAACAGGAATCACACTTGTTGTATCTTTTCTTTTCCATTTTCTCTGTGTTTTTTCTTCTGTGTTTTCATTTTTAGCGAGCGGTTCATTGTCTTTCTGTAGATAGTTATCAACGTGCTGAGCGGCTCATCGTCTTCATCACTGAAATCTAGTACTTCTCTGGTGTTTATGTTTTCTAATTCCTTTTCTTCACTGTCAGACTCAACTGGGGTGTCCTCCCCATCATCAGGTGGAAAATCTGCTAACTTGTATAAGAGTTTTTGGAGGACCTCTTCTGCAGTCGGCATGATGATATTACAGCTGTAAATAGACAAATAATATACATGTATACACTTCATAACGGCATGTTACGTAAATGCCCATTGATTGATTGAAAATTAGGCTGTCAGATCAAGAGATACAAGTACAAATAATAAACCACAAAAGAAGACTGAGAAACTGATTTCCATTGTGGTCCTTACCATAAAGCAATAGATAAGGGAACCGTTCTTCCAAATATTTGGGGAGAGGTGAGATAATGACCAACGCATGGTCTTTATATAATTTAATCTCTTTCAAAACTTCCATTGCTTTCAAAGTGAATTCTGAATTGGCCCTGACGGATAACACGGCGGTTCATGTTGTCTTCCAAATTTGAAAGTTTGGTCTCCTTGTAAGCCTTGGAGTCTTTGTCTCCAGGGAGCTTGTTAGCCTCAGATAAGACATCTTCAATCAAGGTTAACAACTTTTTGCCAACTCTAGCCAGAACATGTAACCGGCCCTTACTTGCTTTGTCACATTCAGTGTATATATTCCAGCCGCACTCTGTTGTTGGACCAAGCTGGGAGTTACCATCTAGCATTGCTTTAAGAAACATCTCATCCCACTTAAGTAGAAGATGTCTGATTCACCTCTGGTTTGAATAAAGTCATCCAACCAAGATTTGGGATATCCAAGATTTTCTTCTAGGTTGTCTCTATTGTCCCCTTCATAAAAAATTGCTAGAGGAAATACTCCTTTAGGGGACTGGAACTTGTGCCCATACAAACAGGCTTTATTACTGATCATACTAACAGCAACGAATGTGCTGGACCTCCCCCCTATTTCCCTCCCCCCTATTTCCCTCCCATCCCCAAAAAGTTGCCAGAGCCTTTCATCCCCCCATCCAGTAGTATAAAAAAGACAATACTTCATACAGTCGTGAAGGATCGACACGCCATCCAGTTGATGTCCTCTTTGGTCCCAATACAGCATAAAATTCTTCCCAATATACCTGCCTCAGTTGCCGTTCAGCACGCTGGGAGGGGATACTTTTCATTTTCTTTCTCAGTTGTTTGAATAATCTTGTCCCACTGAAATTTTCCTCGAAATAGATTAGATCTCTAACGCTCAACTCAGTTCATTTTCGGATATCATTTCATTCAGAAAGCTTTCATTTTTTCTTTTGTGAGATGGGACAGCAGACAGAATTTGTTTTAGTTCTTTTTTGTTAAGAAACTCTGATTTGTTGGCAAATTTGCTACTACGGTTTGGATGGATGAGAGATTTGAATGCACTAAGGTACCTGGATTTCTCTTGCTTACAAGCGTGTGTGAAGAAATCATCCATTATAGCTTGAAATTGTTTTTCAATTGATAGCTTTAATTGATAAAGTTTTGCGGAATGTTGACTTGAATCTGTACCAACAGAGACAGAGCTTCCTGAAACCAAGACTAATTGTACTCTACTAAGTATCTCTGTTTTCAATTCCAACACGAACCGTTTCTCATCTAGTGGAGTAAGTTTTAAGTTTATTAAGTTTATTACACTTATATGGCGCATTATCTAAATAACTTATTCTAATGCGCCTTACAAAATATGCATATAAAGAAAATAAATACAAATGTGTAAATAAGATAAGCATGAAATATAAAGAAAACAAAGAACAAGAAAATTATGAAGAGGACTTGAAAGCACAATTAAATAAGTGAGTCTTAAGCAAGGTATGGAATTGTTTAAGGGATGGAGCAGATTTGATTGAAAGAGGTAAGTCATTCCAAAGTTTTGGGCCAAATATTTGCAAAGAGCGATCGCCATATGTAAGTTTACTTTTTGGAACATAAAGAATGAGGTGGTTTTGAGAGAGCGGCGGTAACTAGTTTGTTTATAATGAAACATTTCGGTCAGATATAATGGGGCCATGTTATGAAGGGATTTAAAAATGAGTATTAAAATTTTAAATTTAATTCTATATGAGACAGGTAGCCAATGAAGATTTTGCAGTAGATAAAGTGATGGAGTGAAACGGTTGCTTCTTGTGACGAGCCTTGCAGCATAATTCTGAACACGCTGCAACTTTTTCACTGTAACACCTGGCACCCCTGCAAGGAGGATATTGCAATAATCTATGCAGCTATGCACAAGTACATTTACAAGTGATATTGCAGAGCTTCTGTCCAGAAACTTCATGCACCTTCTAATGTTAAATAAATGGTAAAATGCTGTTTTGCATTTGTGATTGACATGGTCAGCCATTGTCATACCTTGATCTAACCAAGCGCCCAAATATTTGACAGTGGAAGATAATTTTACACTGTCGCTACCAATAGCAATACTGCCAATATTTAATTTTTTTAGTTGGTAATTGGATCCAAAAATAATGACTTCACTTTTGAATCATTCATTTTAATTTGTTGTAAATCATCCAATCTTTCACTATTTTCAAACAACCTTCAATTTCAGCTATGACTGAGATCACATTTGATGGATCATTAGCATTGAACGACATGTATAAGCTGTGGTCATCAGCATAACCATGAATACTGGGAGAAACGGCTATCAAAGCATCAAATATAGAAGACGCATACCAAGTGAATAAGAGGGGTCCAGAACAAGAGCCCTGAGGCACACCAAATTCTACTTCAAATGCCCTTAATTCAGCATTGCTGATAAGGAGTTTTTGTTTCCTTTGAACTAATAGGATTCAAACCAATCTAAGATGGTTCTATCAATGCCAAAACGCTTATTTAAAGTTTTGAGAAGCATACCATGATCAATTGTGTCGAATGCCGCACTTAGGTCAAGGAGTACTAGAATGACGCATTTTTTTTGTCTAGTTGCAGCAGTATGTCTGACTGAATTTTAGCTAAAGGAGTTTCTGTGCTATGTAATGGGCGAAACCCTGATTGACAGGAAGGTAATAAGTCATGCTGCTGACCATGCTTAATCATTTGTTCAACAACAGCACGCTCAACTATTTTAGACAAGAAACTAAGATTGCTTACTGGTCGATAGTTATCATATGTTACATCAAACCCTTGTTTTTTTAGTTATGGCTGGCTTTACTACGGCTTCTATCCATTGCTTAGGGAATTTCCCTTGTTGCAAAGAAAGATTAACCAGCTTAGTAAGAGTTGGAAGGGAAACATTAATATTCTCCTTTAATAACCAAGTGGGTAGTGGGTCAAGGATGCACTGAGTAGATTTTGCTTTTAGTATCAGATTTTGTACATCCTCCTCTGTCAAGAGCTGAAATGAAGTCCATACGGGAACATTTCTCCAGAACTCAAAGGGTGTGATCACAACCTCTCTATCCAGCTCATGTCTAATTTTGGCAATTTTTGCAACAAAGAACTCGCCAAATTTTGAGGCAAGATGAGAAGCATCATTGTGAGGAGGTAGTGGGGTGATGGGCTTTCGATCAAGCAGAGTATCCATGATTCTAAAAAGTTTCTTTTGATCACCATTTGTTTCAGCAATAGCATTAGAGTAGAATTGATGTCTGGCATTATTCAACTCAGTTGTGTAGATGTCACGTTTTTCTTTGTAAGTAATCCAGCTAACATTAGATTTTGAATAGTGCCAAATCTTTTCCGCTTATGCGTTTCTCTCTTTTAGATCCTTGATCTGATCATTGTACCAGGGTATTTTTGGACGAGTTACCAATGTTTTTACATTTTCAGGTGCATGATTGTCGATTACCTGTCTTATACATGAGTCATACATGCAGGCCGCCTCTTCAACATCCTCAATTTCAGACATTGAAGCAAAGCTTTTAGACAAATCCAATTGAAATTGAAATGTTGGAGGGGATATGGTTTTGAATTTTCTGTAAACAATTGTATTTTCATGAAGTTTTGGTTTTGGGAATCTTAGGAAAGTTGAAATGAAACAATGATCTGATATGTAAAAATCTGATGTAGGGAATGATAACTGGAGTTCAATATTTGAGCGTGTTATAAATAAGTCTAAAGTATGACCACTGATATGAGTAGGAGTGACAACATGTTGTTCAAGGCACATACTTTGGAGTAGGGTACAAAATTTTACTTGATCATGATTCAGTTTGTCTTCAAAATGAATGTTAAAATCCCTGTAATTAAAACAGGCTCATTTGTATCAAGGAACTGTTCAAGTATATCACTAAACTCATCAAAAATACATTACAAGAAACTGGGTGATTTGTTGAATAAGGTGGGCGGTAAACAATTAGTAGTTTAAATCTATGATTGTCTGAGTTTATATCCCATATTGAAAATTCAAAAGAGTTACATTCTCCTGATGAATTCAATCTCACAGTAAGAGATTTCATGAAGATGAGAGCTGTTCCTCCGCCTCTTCTGATGGATTTCCGAGGAACATCAATAAAATTGTATCCTGTAGATTTTAGTTCAGCTCTTTTAGCATCATCATCAACTGTCATCCAACTTTCAGTAACAGCACAAATATCAATATTGTTATCAATTACATAATCCATAACAGATGATATTTTATTTCTCAATGAACATGGGTTGATGTGAGCAATATGTAGGCCTAAGTTGGTAGGAATGGTATCAGGTTGTATTGATAGTAATCATGGCATTTAATGAAATGTGGGTTCTTATCCGACCACTAATTTTGAAGGTCTCTTTGCTTAATCCCTTTTTTGACAATTTATTGTTGATGGATTTGTAACCCCTGTTTCTTATATGGTTTCCAAAACCTACAACATCAAAAATTTCATTGCATGAAAAATATATTCCATCCTCATCAACCCACAAAGGTATATCTTTATTCAAAATTTGGATGTCCAACTGAGGTCTTTTAACGTTGCTTCCATTTTGTGTTCGCAATACACCTTCTTTAGAAGTGAGTGGTGTACCCTTATGTGGATGATTTGGTAATACACCTTCTTTAGAACTGTTCGGAGTGCCTTTCTTTCGATGACTCGGTAATACACTTTCTTTGGAACTGTTTAGAGTGCTTTCTGTGGATGACTTGGTAATACACCTTCTTTAGAACTGAGCAGAGTGCCCTTCTGTGGATGACTCGATAATACACCTTTAGAACTGTTCAAAGTGCCTTTCTGTTGATGACTCGGTAATACACTTTCTTTAGAAGTGTTCAGAGTGCCTTTCTGTGGATGACTTGGTAATACACCTTCTTTAGAACTGTTCAGAGTGCCTTTCTGTGGATGACTTGGTAATACACCTTCTTTAGAACTGAGCAGAGTGCCCTTCTGTGGATGACTCGGTAATACATCTTTAGAACTATTCGGAGTGCCTTTTTGTGGATGACTGTAATACACCTTTAGAACTGTTCAGTGCCCTTCTGGGGACAACTCGGTAACACACCTTTAAATGTGTGCGGAGTGCCCTTTTGTGAATTGTGCAAAGTGCATTTCTGTGGATGACTCGGTAATACACCTTCTTTAGAACTGTTCGGAGTGCCTTTTTGTGGACGACTCCGTAACACACCTTCTTTAAAACTGTCTGGAGTGCCTGTCTGTAGACGACTAGATTATGCACCTTCAGAACTAGGCGGAGTGCCCCAATGTGAATGACTGTAATGCGCCTTCTTTAGAACTGAACAGAGTGCCCCAATGTGGATCTTCTTTAGAAAAGAGTGGAGTGCCCCCATGTGAATGACTTGGTAATGTACTTTCTTTAGATCTGTGCAAAGTGTTTTTCTGTGGATGACTCGTTAGCAAGGAAGTCTCAATTTTCTTAAAAACAAGAAATTTTTTACCAGGTGACATGGCATTTGTTGTGAAAACGCTGCATGAATCTGTTAAATTTCTCTTAACAGCAGCTGTTAATGAACTGAACATAACAAGATAAGGCCAATCATTTGCATGGGGGAGTTCATAAAAATTGACATAACCATTTCCCTGCTTCAAAACTGTATAGAAATGTTCTGGGCGCATCAATTAACATGTAGCTTTCCCCATGATACTTATCATTTCTGCAATTTTAAATGGTGGATCTTGGTGGTTTCTTGCATTAATAAGGCTTATTTCTACAACAAGAAACTTTGGCAACTCACACTGCTCATGCTTCGGCACCATTTCCTTTCCACAAGACTCACATTTTCTTTTAGCTCGTTTCTTCATGTACAACAACTCCTTTTCTATATTTTGCTCAATACAGCCATTATACCTCTGGTCACTACCAGTGACAATGACCCCAGATGATGACGAGCACTGAAATACCCTATCACAATAAGCGTGTTCGTAGATACCTCACACGCATGCGCAACTATAATCCGTGGCCTCTCCCTTTTAGGTCAAGTGGTCATGAATGGCGAAGTTATTGACCGAGTCAGTAAGTGCTATTGTGTGTACTGTGAATATGGGTGATAAACAAAAGTCGGCTGTACCAAATCTCCGTTTTCATCGTGTTTTGTGGCTTTCTACTTGAAATAATTGTTGTGGTAAGTAAAGAAATGAATTTTTTATATTACACTGGTGAAATCTCAACGTTATTGAGTCCATAGATTTACGATATTGTTGCTGGTTTGTTACGATAAATCCGACTGGATTTTGACGTTTTCGCGAATTTATTTGTGGGATTCCTAACGAAGCCCTAATATTTTCTGGGTTCTGCAAAGCCATTCAAAATTGATATTCCATAATGTTATCCTAATCATACGAATCGGAAATGTATGAAAAATGCTTGAATGGTCCAACATGTACAATAATTTAAGACTGGGATGTAATTGCAAGTGTAAATTAAATTGTACATTTAAAAAGAAGACAATCTGCAAAATATGACAATAGGCCCTACATATTCTCATGACTTAAACATGGAGACTTTTTTTATCTACCCCCGAACGAGAACCTAATCTGCATTCCATGCACTAAGATCCGAAAATCTTTGGCGTGGAACTTGGCTTGCAGCGGCAAAAATTAAAACTGCTGGTACTTGCCGTACAGGTTGTGTCATTAAAATGTCTGTATTGGTGTATGTGAAAGACTGTTCTGGAACATGAAACAATACTGTGTTCTCATGATATTCAAAAATTAACTTTAAGGCACTAGCCCGAGATTTTTGCTTGGCACATATGGAAATAAAATTTTTGGTGTACCTTCAGCATTACTTTTACATGAAATGCACGGTGGACAAGAACTCGGCAAGAGTCATCTCGGGACCATAAGCGCCAAGCCAGCCTGAGCTGGTTTCTCACCAGTACGGGAGATTTCTCACCAGGACAGGACAGATTTTTTTTTTTATACGTAAATTGTACACATGGTAGCCAGATTTTGTAAGGTGTTTTGAGTTTTCGGTGCGGAATCTTACATGTTTTGGTGCACAGAAAGTACAAAATATGCAAATATGGGGCTACCATTTATTTCTCAAATGATTTATAGGTTTGTCTTACCCTGCAAAACACGAAAAGTAAGCTGAGTGAACTTCTCCAGATCTCTTTCCAATTCAGACCCACACTTTCCATGGCAAGTTATTGATGCTTTGCAAAGGTCTGCATTTTGCTCGGAGGAAGCATTTGTCACTTTCACTGCTTATAGGATGATACTCAATTTCCTTAACCCAGCCAGAGGCAAAATATCTGTAGCCCTTTCCCTTCTTATAATCACTTATTAGACGTGATTTCAAAGGCACATTGTCGATATTACTGAGATACTTCCCAATGTCAAAGGCCATTGTTTGAGGCCACTTTGTTATGGCAATGTTTTCCTTTTCCCATTCTTCTTCCAATTTAAGAGGATCTGGAATTTTTTTGTCGCCATTAGTTAACAAATCTCTGTACTGTTTTTCTTTGCTGGCATCTTTTTCTTCCTGCGACGTAACTTTGAACTTTTCAGGTATCTGCTTTGCTGCAAAAACTAGCGCAACTACAGTAGTTCATCTTTCCTGTACAAAATTTTAAGGCCTCGTTTGCGTAAAAAGTCTTTAAGAGTTTCGGCTTTCAACAAACGAATTTCATTTATTGATGATTCCTCGTCCTCTATAATTAAAATCAAGCATAAAACAAGACAAGTATCGAACACAAATACACAGTAAATTACGATTGCACGAACAGAAGTGATAGCGTCCTTTTGTGGTTTTGGTGTGTACACGTACACTACACCGTTTGCATAGCAAGCCTATTTTCGCACGTACACTTAATGTGTAAGTGTAGTCCGCGTTCGGTATTGTGCTGAGTGCGATCACATTCGATGCCCACTTGGCCTCTTGACCCATTACGTAAGACCCTCCGTATGGATAACTACGAACTCGCATATTGACACAATGAATGCTGCAAATTAAGTTTGTAGAAAACTTTTTGCCACATTTATTTACTATGGCATGAATGCCAGGTGATATTTCATCCCTTCCTGCACCCCTTGGTTTGTATGCATCACCAAGATTTTCCTCTAGCCAGTCCCAGATTGCATCTCTACATTCACATGAAACTGTCTTCAGCTTTTCTCTATTAATGCACATTGCCTTTATCAGATTCAACATTGTTGAATGTTCCTTACTAAACAATGATGCATCAAACTTAAAGATACAAAAATAAAACATTTCTATCAATGTGTCTATAGCACATGATGCCACACACCTACTGCCATGCAAAAAATATGGCTCTTCAAAATGCATATTTTAACAAAAACATTTAATCACACAACAAAGTAAAATCAAGTACAAACACACAACAAAATAAAATTTGCAAAGAAGATTTTATTTGGAAGGTTTATAAATATTTTGAGATGCTTTTAAAAATGGCATTTTTCAGTGATTTTGAGTGACTTTTGCTTTTGTTTTTGTCTTTTCTGTATATTTTACATATTTGCGATCATATTACATCTACCTGTCCATAAACCTTTAACTACCCCATTCTTGCTGCATTTGAAAGTATATACAAAAGTCTTTTTAGTATTTTTTACAAAGATAAATTTGTTATTAATTCATCATGATGCTGTCAATATGTATACAAAAGAAAATTTCCTCCTATTGGGCAATGATATTGAACGAAACTACTCAGATACATGACATTTCAAAACACTTCTGTAGTCTGTTGGCAGTTGTGGTGCTCCTTTAAAGATTGCTGTTTTAATCACACCCAAGATACAATTATCTTGGCTAGTCAACAGTCTGACACAAGTTGTGAAATATAGTATACCATTTGATTCCTGAATATCCCATCTGCCCTGAACACAATCTAGGTCACCCAACCAACCATGGAATAGAGAATACACTACTCTTGATTTGGAAAAAGGATCTAAGAAGCTTTGTATCTTTGTATGGGCAGAAAATTCCCAAATTAAATGATCGGTGTCTACTTTTGCTATGAAGTGCAGACTAAACCTCTTTTGATAAAACAATTGAAATAGACTCTGTGGTTTTAAGGCCAGAAATTCAAGGTCATAAAATCCACCAAGGAGGAAATTTTAGTGATTTGTACAAGAAAAACACAGCTTGGTGTGGTGTAATGAAATGAAGCATGGAGATACCCAAATAGTATCTCCATGATTAAAGTGTATTGTGTAAGGAAGGTGTTTGTTTGGCAATATTTGTATTAACAGCTGATAATCTCTGATCTGGTGCTACTTAATCTGGCATAAAGAGAGGTTTCTGTTTTTTCCAATGTAGTTTTCTGCATTGTGTGCATGTTATTATGTAGATAAGCCAAGATGATTTACAGTTGATATGTGTTGTGATATGGAATTCTTGATCTGTGTGTGTGCTTTTGAATTTGTTTGTCTCGTGTATGTGCTTGTGTAACATACACCTCTTAGGTGCTAGCATCCCATATAGCCAAGCACATTACTAGAAATATCCGTAATTGCTCAGATGCAGACAGCACAACCCACCACCTAAACGAATTACAAACACACTTCAACAACAAGCTACAACTCATCAATTGTAAAACAACAAATTCAACATGCACAACAAATCCCAAAGAATGAACTACTCACATACAAACCTAAACAAAAACAAACGCTCACAACTTGTTATCTCATACTCTCCGATTTTTGCTAGCCTCCCCAGAAAGCTACATAATTGCTCCCAGCTATTAAAAAAATTCCACTGAACTTAAATTAATATTCCCAGAACCCCCCTCCCCCATGGTTGCTTTTAGATGCCCCCGTTCCCTGCGAGACCTTCTCGTAAGTGCGGAGGAACCCTTACCCACCAAACATGACACCGACAACCAGGACCCCTCCGGTTTATTCTCATGTAAATCTTTTTGCTTCGTCTTGAATCTTGTTCTATTCCTCCATCACCATTTTGGGGCCTAATATGCATCATTATGTGCTCTATCAATATGCCAAATTTCAACCTTGTGCTAGGTGTCCCTCCTTGAAATTATTTTTCATACTTTTTAGTTGTCAGAAATCAAATATTTGCCACAAATTTTTCTTTGATCTACCTATACATATTTGCTATTTAACCTGTTGTTAACTGCCCTGTTGGGAAATTGGACATTATAATTGGATTGTGCATGGTTCAAAACACTTACATACCAAATTTCAAGTCTGTAGGTGGTCTATAAGGTAATTTAAGAGCAAATTAAAATACGCCTTTAATTTTGGAGACATTCAAAATGGACGCCACTTTGAAATTTCGGGCCTAATTTTGGCAAATTGTCACGGCCGATATCTCAGGAACCGAACAATATTTACCTTCTCACCAAATTTGAACAAATCTGGGATGATCTACAGTATTTTCCCTAATAAACGCCCCCTCTAATAAACGCCCCGTCATTTTTCATACTTTCAGGATGTAACAACGTACGTTTAACTTACCAAATGTGACTTAAAAAAGCTGTAAGGCGAACGTAACCAAGCAGAAAATATGCAAAGAGTATATTCCATTAATAATCCATGCACAATAATGCTAAACACACAAAAATCGCTTGAAGAAACTAATACCATAGGCCTAAAAGGAATTGCCGTTCTTTTGTAGGTTACATTTTTGTCTTCATACTTTACCCTCTAATAAACGCCCTCCTGTTTTCCAAATGCAACACCCCGGGGGCGTTTATTAGAGAAAATACGGTATGTGTGAAACTCATTTTTTTCTCTCATTGATTTCATATGGAATGACACTGTAGTTTTTTAAATTTATCTTTATTATTTTGTCCTTTAGCTTTCCCTTTATGTGTGTTGTCATCTTCATGATTTAAAAAAAAATTGAAATAAAACAATGTCATGACTTGTTCTTTTCCTGAAAAATTTGTTTCAGTAAATTATGACCACAAACTTACTGTAGCAAGTAATGAGACCACTTATCTTACTTAAAATAACTGCTCAACCAGGAGAACGAATACAATGGGGCCATTGATAAGGGAATTTGATTCTAATTACTTGTGGTTTTCAGAATAAAGAAAATAAAGAGAAAAAGTCTGACCCGACCTGCTTATTTATCAGGTCGGGTCTGACTGTTTGAAATTTTAAGGAGCACAACAACTAATGGTAGAATCTGCTTTCAGCATATCCCTTTATCTTTGTAATAAATCACAGTTGGGTTTAGCTCACAAGATTGTTGGTTCCAGTGATAGCTTTGCACCTCATTCTTATCTGTATAACAAAAATTATAATTCTCTGCGAAATCAAAAAGCACAAAGACTTCCATCATCTTCAGTTCTTCTTTACATTGTTAGAGACAACATTTGAATCCATCCTTTGCAATGAAAGAATGTGTCAAAAGTTTGTTAAGTTCATCTTCAATTAGTGTATTAATAACCTTGCAGACAATTCATGAGCTCTAGCTGCTCCATCCACTGTTGTCCATTACTTAAATTTGAGGTACTCTTCTTCAGAATGTTCTTCTTCATGTTCTTCGATTGACTGCGACTCTTCATGTTTCACTCAGATCTGGACAGTTTTTACAGTGATGTATCATGCAATGTTTGTTATCTCAACTGCAAACTATAACATTTTTATGAGTTGATGCGAATCTTTATCCGACTTGTCAGCACTTAGCATTAATTCAACATTTTTATATATTGTGGAATTTTGAATGTGTTCCTGAACTTCCTACAGAAATACAATTGAAGACATCGTTCAAGAACAGCCCAACTCCGAGATTTATAAAACAGAGAAAATTTGTAAAAACTACGCACAGGAAATTAGTTACTTTAGAACTACAACTCATTTTGACATAATAATTATTACCCCTAAAGAAAATGGGTAATTAAAAAAAATGCTTACAAAGTCTACCTTATTAGCATATTTTGCTAATTAAAAGTTTGGATTTGGACCGTTATTGAAATCATAGAAGAAAATCGCTAACAAAAATAATACAGTATCGTAAAAGAACATTGTATTTCATCATTACACATTGATGTACATGCTTCTTATGATAGATCACATAACATATATGTAAATATTCATGGAAATGTATATATTTTCTGAAAGTTTAAGACAAAACAAATAGTTTTTATAAAAGTGTGAAATAACACGGTGGTCAATCGATGAAGCAAAAACAGATAACTTTTGTTTGAAAAGTCAAATCAGATGAAGATTGTTGTTGTTGGTAGTTTGTAACAACTCAACAATTTCTGTCATACGTGCCAGATAGGTTAATGAGGTTACAAAAAAGATAAAGAGAAGGATGGAAATGGAGTAAACCATTCTGTGTTTATATTCTAAAACAAGTACTCATTGTATGCTACAGTATAATGTAACTTATATAAACAGCATGTCTTTACTAAGCTTGGGAGGTATCCTGGTATTTCGGTAATTACCGGTATTTATCAATACCAGTATGGTCGGTATTGAATAGATACCGAAATACTGATATATAGAAAAAAATGCCTGAAAATAATATTTCTAAACACGCATTTCTGAACTTACGTGTATAAGATGTGTGCGATAAAAGCAGATTGTTGATACTCTTAAATCCTTCTGATTTGGTCTGTGATTAAAAAAACATATTTATGTCCCAAAGAATACCCAATACATGAATATTTAAACAAAATAAGAACAAATTGACAATATTAAGCATTTTGGCCCAGAAATGACGATTGCAGCCACTGCCTTAAGTGACGTTTCTGAATATAGCCTATGCCTACCTAAAGAATTTCCTACAAAACAATTTGTGGATCTATCGACCTAATACCAGTTTTGTGGTTTTACCTGTATTTCTTAGGTATATCAGAATTGACAAAAAAAATCAATACCACCCAAGCTTAGTCTTTACCATTTTAATCATTATCAAACGAACATCATTTCAAAGGCATAATAACAACACATCTTTATTTCTTAGCTTCCATGAATAATTAATTTATCAAAAAATGTAGGGAAAGTGGGGTAAGTGGTCCACTTAAGGAAGTTTTCTTGTAAAAATCTCATTTAAAGCAAATAAAAATGGTTGTTTTTTTATCATTTTATTTGATAAGTACTTATGAGTGCATGGGAGATGTATTAAGGCAAAGGCACTCCATAAAGCAGGTAATTAACACTAATTAAAATATGAACGAAAGATGGACCACTTACCCCGTAAATGGGGTAAGTGGTCCATTGTGATACTGTATATAGTCTTAAATGATTAGATATGATACTAAAGTAGCAACCTTTTCATGTTACAACATATATAAATCTTAGTCAGAGCTATATCCATACTTAGAAGTGCATGATGCACACACAAATTTTAACATGTCACCCCTCCATCCAGTACAATCGTCATGGAACCATGCACTGCATGACCTGCACGCTGTCCATGGTTCCAAGTCATCCTTAAAATAAGCCGGACATAACACTGTGCACAAACATCACTATCATCAGTTTCTGCTTGTTTATGTGTATCACTGTCACTATCACTTGGTCTATCATTGTCATTTGCTTTGGGAGACTTGTCACTAAGTTTAGATTGTTCCGGTGTGACATCTGTTGTTGCCATTGCCGTTGGTGATTCCATAGTTTTGACTGACCTCCTTATTGGTTCCCCCAACCCCTCTGTAACAATTGCCACATGCATCCTCACAATCCATCATGTTCTCCTTGCTTGCCCCCTGTACAATCTTCATAGAGCCTCCCTCGCTCCCCACAACTCAGTTGCAGAGTTCTTCCAGGAAAATTCTCCAGATAAAATAATCTCCTTACTTCATCATGCTTCCCTTTACAACCATATTTATTTCTCCTCTTCCACCCCCTCTCTACTTTGTTTTTGTTTTACCCATGCACCTCCTCTCTCGATCACAGCTTTCTGACTTTTGTTCTTGAATTTCTCTCATTCTCCCCCTGGTTTCTTTCCTTCCTACCTCTAAAATAATCTGACCTCTCAGGCACAATTTGACCCTCCTTGTCGTGGTGCCGTTAAGACCTCATCAAACAAACAAACGAACATTTCTGCTGATTGCTCTGTAATTACTATCATGTTTGATTGAACCTTTACCATCTAGTACAGTCTTTGCATGAACCATCTCATGCACTAATGTTTCATAAAGTACAGACATGTGTGCAGGATTCCTTATGTAAATCCAGTTGGAGTTATTCCCAATCCAGCAAGTTAATCCTGTAATAGTTAGTGGTAGATGTTCTGGGTGCTTCTTTGATACTAGCAGCCTCTCCTCTCCTGGAGGAAAAGCTCCTTGCATCGCAATCTAATTAACAAAATTTTATAGCTTAAGGGCGAGTGAATACCATTTGTGCTTGCCATAAATGTCATAAAACACATTGATATCTTGTAATGATTTGATGGCTCTCATTCTTGTCGCACTTGCTTTACTTCTTTTTTTATTAATCGTCTCCAAAAATATGGACAATAGAAATTCTTAGTTTTTTGTTTTGGGATTTTCCCAATACATGCTTCATGAAACCACTCTTTGCACGTATTGCATTGTACCATTAATTTATGATCATCAGGTTTTCTACATGAGCAATACACATTTTCTGTTATTATTCGTAATCTTCCACGTCTAACAACTCGGTCTGAAGTGAGAAAACCAAAGGGTACCATTTCTTCAATATTTAAATTTAATTAAAAATAATTATAATTAAAAGGCCTTTCCATAATTCATTTTTGCGAAGTTGAGACAATACGGTTTTAATCCTGCGCACAGCACAGAAGCAAATGTAAAACAAAACACGCCACATAAGAAACCATCGGTTTGTTGTGTCACATTCATTATGTTAATTACAACGTGATTATCCTCAGTGTGTAGCAAACTTGCTGCTGCTTTCATAACGTCATCAGCATACGAGTGTGTGGATTTAGACGAAGTATCATATAAGTAAATGCAAGGACGTCTTAACCCAATATTACTTAAGGTGATCCAGTGGGTGTTGGTAACATTGACAACCTGCACAAATTCACCCGGTTCAGGTTCAAATCCTGATGAGCTCGTTAGAAGAGTATCTTGCAACCCCCCAATCAATGGATATTTTTTCTTAAGGAGATTTTGTCCAGTATTGACGATTAAATCGTTTAACCAATTGCGTTCAATTAGTATTTGCTTTTCATTTAATGTCAGGTATCCACGAATTACTTTGCAATCCGGTTTCGGAATTGTTCTTCTTTCTTTTTACGTTGCTGTTTATACTATTGTCTTGATTGTAATGTCGTTTAATTGTGGGAGAGTGGGTGGATTTGTATCGTTTGCTCATTATTATTTCTTATCGTGAGTAGGTGATTTCGATGGTTTTGTTGCGGAATTTGTTGTCTGTTTATCAGGTATATCAGATGTGAGATTATTCGAGTCTGATGTGTTGCTTTGGGTTTTGTCAAAACGTATCTCCGCCCTACCAAATGCATTGATAGTTACTGCGTGGCCGATGATTTTCTGAAGTTGTTTAATTTGATTTTTATTCATTTCTAAATTTCTTAAATCCACAATTGTCCTGAATAAGAAAATATATTTCATGTGAGACATTTGATTTAGAAAATAATTTGTCTTATTAATTTTACTACGCAGTTGTTCTTGAGCTTGCGTGTTTATTCTCCTGGAAAGTTCAGGAACAAAATTAATCCTTTGAAGAATTTTGTATCTATTTTTGGTATTTTTCTCGTGTAATTTATCAAATAAACAATAGTATTCGTTACACATAGTAACAGGATGTACATTTCCAGTCGTATCAGGGTCTTGTTTTGGCTCCAATAAGCATTTCATATTTTTTACCAAGCTACCTCTTTCCGCTAAGTTTAATTGTAAAATGAGGGCAAGCATTCCCATATTTGGGTAAAACTGTCGGGGTATCTTTTATTTCCATGTGCAACAACCATATGAGCCATGTCAACAATTACAATATTAGGTAAGTATTTAATTGATTGAATCATGTCAACAATATCCCTTGGGCTTTCGGCATGAATAAGAAATTTGACACCATACACAATTCCACGTGGACAAACCATGGACGCCCACCCTCCCGATGACCCCTGTAGTTTTGAAAACATTTCATCGAATTTGTTATTGTCGTTTATGAGTGTATCCCTAATTTTTGATATTATATCCAATTTAGACATCTTTGATGTTCCTTTTAAGCCCACAATCCCTACCTACTTGTAAAATATATTCCCTTTTACTACTGTATAATATTTCCAATAACCTTTCTTGGGTGAATTCCCTTACATCATTCTCAAACAATCCGCTGTCCCTATGTATTTTTTGATGAGTCTGTGTTGTAAATCATGTCTGTTGAGCGTGTGTTAACCCCTATGTACTGTAGGGTGCCCAAAATGTGTATGATGGTGTAATTTTATATGGATGCTTTAAAGGATCTAATATTAAACCAGAACATGCTATATGGTTTTCAACTTCGGACCAAACTTCTTTACAATTAACACTGTCGCTATCTTCACTTAATGTTGGTAATTCTAATGACGATGTATCACATTGAAAAGCTCCCTTTTTATCTATGACTAAAATAATGATTGCTGGATAATACCCACATATTGCGCAGTTAAAGTCATACGTTTTGTTACACATAGACTGAAAGTGTAAAAAACTGTCAATAATTTCTTATGGTATGATATTTTCATGTAATTGTTTATTTATTAAATCCGTATGTCGCCCTGATGCAATGGAGCATTCCAGACCCTTTTCCAAACGGTCAAGTAATTCAAATGATATAAGGATCAAAGCGTTAAAATCATGGACACTATCTGTGTATTTCTGGTAACGTAAGGGGATTTGGCACGAAGTGCAAAATTTGCAATACGTTAATATGTTGTTAAATACTTGTGTTGAAGTTATCAGTTTCGCCTTATCAGATATTTTAATTTTAGTGGACAATTCATTTTTACAAAAGTGACAACTGTCTTCATTAGGTATGTATTCCAATGAGTATGGTTCCTTCCTATTCGTTACATTTGCTGGCAATGGCCATGGTATACTTTAGTTTTCCTTCAAATAAGTGCAAATAGTTTTAATGGTTTCTTCATTTTGCGGAGGATATATTACATCTGGAATATAAACTGAATTATCTTTAGATAGTTTAAAATTTGGTAATTCTTCTTGATCTTTCAAATACCATAAAACAATCGCTTTATGGATACAGGTTCTCAATTGTTTACAACATCGACACATTAACGTTAAGGCAGTTGTATCATAGGTTACAACACACCGTCCTAACCTTGAATAATATTCTATTGAATTAGTAAAAGCAGAAAAATGGCGGTATCGTTTGTTCATTATGGGAAAGGGTACAATAACGGAAATTCCTTTATTTTTACATTCATTTTGTAATTTTTGCATATTATTAAGTGTACTTTTGGAAATGATTTTATGGGTACCAGTGATAGAAAGATCTTCTAAATATGAATTGGAAAGTACAATAAGATTTTATTTTACACAATTATCAACCCTTTTCAAATGATCGCACATGAAAGATTTGTAATTGCTGTTTCTTGCAATACCTATGGTAATCATACATTGCTTGTTTTCACAAAATATGATGGGATTGTGATTGTGCAATTTCTTTTGTACATGTTATGGGTAATCCACACCCCTGCTATTTTTTTTTCAACTAAAAAAATTGCATTGTATTCATCTACACATACTCCGTTCATATTTTCATCTAATTCATCCTTAGTTTTTAAGTGACGTTTCAGGTTTATTTCTAATAGAACGATCTTGCATTCAGGACAGTTAACCTTTTTGTAATCTCTTCGCTTTGTTCGTCTGAAATCGTCGATATCTCTGACATCATCTTCATCAACATCAACATTATCGTCATCAAAATGAACATTACCTTCATCAACATCAACATTGATTTCATCAACATGAACATTATCTTTATCAACATTAACACTATCTTTATTATCAACATGAACATTAATTTCATCAAAATCAACATTACCCGTATCAACATCAACATTATCTTCATCAACATCAACATTATATTCATCAACATCAACATTATCTTCATCAACATCAACATTATCTTCACTAACATTATCTTCATCAACATTAACATTACCTTGATCAACATTAACATTACCCTATCAACATCAACATTATCTTCATCAACATCAACATTACCTTTATCAACATCAACATTACCTTTATTAACATCAACATTACCTTCATCAACATCAACATTACCGTTATCAACATCATTTTTTGTTTATTGTTGCATCACATAATGCACAATGGAAATGGTTATGCTTACAATGTTAAGGTTTACATGGCGCAAAATGCCATCCCCATCATTGCAGTGCATGCCTGCAGTGGGATTACTCTATGTGCCTCCGCGACTTCCAAACTGTAGAAAATACCTTTTCGCATAATATGCATTTATGCTTAGTAAGGTATTTTCTGTCTTCATCCTCCAGCTCCAGGCAGTACTGTGTCCATTCCTTTTCGTTTTTGAACCACCACCTGAGAAGATAATAACAAATTTGATTAAGTAAACGGACATTTTTACTCGAAGGCTTGTGTAATATGTTTGGAATAATAAGAGTTCAATTACAGCATACCTTTTTATTTTTCCTTCTTGCAGTTTTAAAGGATTAGTTTTGTGGTCAAGCAACACGCATTCTAAATGAGAGAATGTCTAGAAGAAACAAAGTGCTGAATTCAGAAATTACTTACATATCACATATCATAAAGTGTGCCACAGTGACACAGCTCAGTGATCCTTATGTCATGTGATTGAGGTTAAAATCAAGACTACCTTACAAAACAAAAACTGAAGTGTTTATTCCTATCTTAAGTTACTTATGTTTAAAACTCGACACATCGAGACTGCCATGTTGTTCAACAATATATGAAAACCTATGATGACCTAATTCACATATGTCAAAAATTAAGTTTGCTTTTGGCATTTTATTATTTATTTTATTTTTCAGGTTTAAAGTTATATCTGTTATGTATGAAAATGACTGTGTGGAAATCTTACCATGCACCTTAAGAAAGTTTGAAGAAATTTTGATAGCATAAAAGTTTAATAATTTTCACTTATGATAAAAGAAATGATAAGAAATTGAAGATTTTTAATACAAATTTAAACAATTATATGACCAAATGACAAGACTTTCTATGCCTGTCTTTTACACACGAATGAGATAAAGCTTTGAAGTTGAATATCGCGTTAACTTATCAAATAATAGGACCACTTTCTTTATCATTTTGTGTTGCTCAAGTCATCTTTCATATCAGTTGGAAGTGTTTTGACCACTTAACCATCCAGGGGTTTCCTACCTATACTGAATTGTCTTTAATATATATCACTGGGAATTATGGGGCAAGAATATGTAACTGGAAAAATTACCCCCGATAACTGTAAACATTGCCATTGCATGGAAAAAGATTCCCCCCTCCTCCTTCCTGGCGGTCTGACTACACCACTGCTTCTTCCCCATAAGCAATGCAAGCAACTATAGGATTTGTGCCTCTTTAATTGCTACTGATCATTTTGCTGTTTTCTGGACCTCATTTGCTGACCATTTACCAGACAAGGATCAGTTTATAACAAGGTCACTATCTGCTTGGGTGAGATAATCCAACTTAAAAAAAATCATCAGTTATCATGCAAATGGTCTACCTGGGAGGGAAGTTCCTGCAGGTCTATCAGTACAGTACAATTTTGTTAATGAATTTTCTACCTTTTGTAGTAATCGTTAACCCTGGTCTCTTACGGCATGTCTGGTCCATGTTTCGTCATGGTTTCCGGAATGGCTGGTCCATCTTTAGTTCTGGTTTCCTGTGTATAGAAAATGTTTGTTTTTTTCGGAAACATTTGATGCGTTAACTCAATGGGGATATTTTCCTGATTTTTTTATGCTAAAATTGTCCCTAAATTCATTTATTTCTCAAATCCATTTAATACTTTTATGTTATTACATCATATGCACATAGTACAATATGTTAAAATAGGGGGAGGGGTTATACACATGGTCCCTAGCCCGTGAGGGGCGCCGAAAGTAGCAACCTATTTGGGCGGTTTAAGATGGGGTGTTTTGGGGAAAAATTTGCCACGTTTAGTTAATGGTGATATTTTCCTGATTTTTTTATGCTAAAATTGTCCCTAAATTCATTTATTTCTCAAATTCATCCAATATTTTTATGTTATTACATTATATGCACATACTACAATATGTTAAAATAAGGGAAGGGGTTATACACATGTTTCCTGTATGTATGACTTACTATCTATACGACATTGCTCAACTTTATTTGAATTCTTAAGTATCAATTCAACTTCCAAAGTAAGCAACTTCTCCACTGATCGAGCAATCGAGTGAAGAACACACATAATAGTGTTTGATATGGGAATGGATTTTATAATTGCTTCATCGTGTTTTCTGTCCATTTTAACAGACAACTCTGTCCTCAAATTATTGTTCGTTTTCGCCTTATCCATTTTGGAGGAATTAGAGTATATATTCCATCCTTTGTCAGTATTCGGTCCCAGAACATCACTGCCATCAAGAAGGGCTTCTAAGAACATCTCGTCACCACACAGGTAGAAAATATTGTCTTCTTGTTGGTGTTTGGCAATGAAATGATCTAGCCAAGAATCCGTGTAACCAAGATTTTGTTCCAGATTGTCCCTCCCATCTTTGCCATAGAATACAGCAATAGGAAAGACTTCTTTCGGATCATGAAACTGAACCCCATGGAGAATAGCCTCATTATTGAGAGTGCTAATTGCTATAAATGTGCTTTGTTGACCACCTATTTCACGTGCATCTCCATACAGTTTCCAATGTTTGGTGTCTTCCAGCCAGTAATATCTAAAAGTCAGTAACTCCAGCAACCTGGATGGATTTAACCTCCAGCCAGTTGCTGTTCTCTGTGGTTGAAGTATGGAATTAAACTCCCTCCAGTAGTCCCGCTTTTGCAACAATACGTCTTTTGTTGAAGGCAATGAAGAGGGAATAAATTTCCGCAGCTGGTTTGTGTACCGTGTACCACTGTAGTTCTCCTCCAATAAAACAACATTTGCAGGAGAAAGTTTGCTGGTATTATCTTCATAAATTTCAGAGAGAAGGTTTTTACATGATTTGCGTCTTTCTTTTGAAGGGGGTACTTTCTTTAAAAGCTCCACTAAATTATCTTTGTCTAAAAAGGTCTACTGTCATTTTTCTTTGAGGAAACAATTGAAGACAGGGTGCCAATCATTGCAGATTTGTCATTTTTAAATGTGCTCATCAGACAAGTATCAAGTGTATCTTTTAATTTCTTCCTTCTAAGTTTTTGTGGAGTTGGTCTTTTCTTCTGTTTAACTTGGTTGATGTCTTCTTTGCCACTTTTTTTCACTGGAAATTTAGACATGGATGGACTCTCAGTCTTAGAAATGTTATCCTTCACATCTTTTAAGTTCTGTTGAAAAGTATTTAGTAGATCCTCTTTTACAATTTGCTGTTCCTTTTTGAACCAACCTTTCTCTTCATTAATTATTCCAAATACTGCAACCAAGCTGATGTAAGTCCTTTTTAAGCCATCAAAAAGAAAACAATCACTTTTATTTGATTTAAGCTTTCGCAATATTTTGTCTGCAGATGTGTACCCCTTTTTCTGTATATGCATCTGCATTGCCATGGCCTTAAAAATATCTCGGCATAAAAGAAAAGATTGCCCTTTGGTGAAAATTACATCCACTATTACACCATTCAGACATATCTTATAATCCCCAGGCTTTTTGTCTTTACATGAATCTTCAACCTTTATTTTATCTCCTGTCACTGCATTTTCTTCTTGTATGAAATCATCATCATTTTTGTTCAGTGAACTATGGTTTTTGCTGGCATTGGCAGTACTGTCCGTCATATATGCTTGAAGTTCTCTATACACAAGATCAAATGTATCTTTCCACTTTACTCCATTACTTATAAGCAAAGAAATTAAGCCATCCGATGTAATGTGATTTCTTATACGCCCCTCTTTGATGAATATATCATCTTTCAAAATACTTCTCCACAGATGGTTACAGTTTCTTTAACGGTGTCAATGCATCCACCATTTGCAATTATGAAGTCCCAGCCCAAAACGAGGGGTCAGTTGATATTGCGGGCAACATAAAATTCGGTGGTCACAGTCTGTGTACCAATTCGAATATTTGTTGATATCGAGCCTAGTGAATCAACACTTTCTCCCGTAACGGAACGAGCAAGAAGGTATGACTTCTTGATAGGTCTCCTTTTTAAAGTTGATATCTTCTGACGAAGTTCTTCTGATATCATGCTTATGTCGGATCCCATATCTACAAAGGCGTCAAGAGTGACGTCCTCCAAGACTATGGGTATGAAAGATATAAAGGGGGCTCTTCTGAGCAGCTTACAGATGAAATGTCTAATTTTGAAATATTATCATCAATGGTCTGGGTCGGGGTTTCTTTCTTAGTTGACATATGACCCTCTATATCAACTTCTAAGCATTTCCCTGGTCATGGGATGATGACTGATGGTGACGGTCAGAAAATCGAACTTTCTGACCTCTATCGTTTGACCTTGATGGTGAAGGTCGTGGATTTGAGGACTATTTGCCTCACTCAGGTTTCTGCTCTCCCTAGGGGTGTTCGGTAATCCGTCGTCCTCTCTCGGGACTTGAAATGTCGATCCAGTGGTTTGAACTCTGGTCACGATATCTTGACGGCGACGCGGCGAAGAATATTGTCCATCTCGCCTCGGAGAATAATAGTTTCTCCCTCTGTGAAAGTCGGAATAAGATTAGCGGCGTGAAAAGTTATTTCCGTAGTCACGATGCTTATCGTGTGAATGGTCACGTGAATATCGTTCACGGCTGGACTTCTGGAGAGAAACCTCCAGTCGTTCCACTCTAGAAGATAATTCTCCTATTTTCTGTAGCAAAGTCTCATGACTTTTCTCCACTGCACCTATAATAGCGCCTGAAGAAGAATTATGGGTAGAAGAATATTGTGTCTCTGTAGTGGGTAAATTCAAGACAAAGGATGATATTCTGCATAACTATGACCAATATTTGCAAATTGAAAGTAGGCATAGAAGTAAAGGTTTACCACCTGGAATATCTGAAAATGTGCCAGAAATGGCACTGGTATACACATTACTCTGAGGTGTTGTGGTGAAGTTAGTGTTATGGATCAAATTTGTGCAAATGAAGTTTGGTTAGCATGAAAAATCTTACTCGCCTCGTTTGCGTGCTCGATTCGACAAGCAATGCGGAGAGCGTCCTCGAAAGAGTCGCCTCCTTGTTCATGTATTTTACGTTGTAAATTCGGATTTAAACCGGCAACAAATCTACGAAAGCGTTCGCCTTTCTTGGCATTTTCGTCATATGAAGGAAACGCTTCCCCAACTAAACGAGCTATTTCCGCGCCATAAACTTCTAATGGTTCTCCTTGAAACCTCGGACGCGTTTACAAAACTTTGAAAAGAAGAAAGAAATTGTCTTCGTCCAAAAACAGTCTTCAATTTGTCTTTTACGTCACTATACTTTTCTTTGACTGAATTTGTAAACTGTCCCAGAAACTAAATGCTGCTCCAGTTAACTGAGCAGGTAAAAGTGTATGTAAATTATCTTTGGTGTATTCAGACGAGGCTTCAACTGCTACCTCTAACCTTCTACACCATTGACTAAAATCCTCACTTCCATCTCGAAAAGCAGGATGGTAACTCTACCCTTAGGTTTGAACTTTTTTGTGTAGTATCTGGCATATTGATAAATTGCAAATGATTTAATTTCTACAGTAAAAACTGTTGAAAATTTTAATTGAATTTTGAAATACGTTTTAATATATACTAGGCTTTGTAAGGCTAACAGAAACTATTCCGTCAAAATACAAAAAATAGCAAAATAGATATCAGATAATCAAATACTCAAACGTGAATTATAAAATAAATGAAAATTTCACTTACTCTCTCAAGTTAATAAATAGTATATCTAAAATGATACATATCCAATATAATACACCATGCATGGATTTTCAAAATAATTAAGTATAATACGCATGCGACCAACATCTGTGGGCCCTATTTCTAAAGTCTTTGTCTCAACATATAAACTTAGTGTTAGTGTTGAGTATCACAAATAAATATATGAATATAATTTGATTAAGCAATGAAATTGCATAATCACTTCTTGAACATATCAGCATTGCAGAATAAATCACAAACTTGAAATATGATGAAGTCCGTCACTTAAATTCTGTAACTTTGATATCCGAATATATTTTCAATTGATTAACCAGAATCAATATCAAAGATTTTCACACATAACCAATTATATTGAAATAATTTCCAACTTTAAAATTCGAGGAGCTTCATTCTGCAAATTTGTCTTAAATCAGCAACATTGATAAATATTTGCACGTAAAAACTTCCCAATAAATTCCTCAGGAATCACTCCTATAGCGAATAGCTGAATTCTTATATCGTCTTCCTTTTTAATAATAGTATAATCGTTGCAGCTTCTCCGGTTTTGCGGTATTTCCAATCTCGATGATTTATTACGGTTTCTCCAATTTCGATATGCTGTCAACATTTATTTTCCAATTGTCGACACACAGTCCAATATCCGAATTTTTGGATTCTGATACGCCTCGTTATTTTCCAATTTTAGATACTCCGTCCATGTTATTTTTCAATTTTACTCAACAGCTCAACATTGAAGTTTACTTTATATTAATTGGACAAATAAGTTAATGTAATCATTCTGGAACATAAAGATGTCATGGGTGTTGGTTGAAATCGTCATACGAGAACATCAAGTACATTACAATACTCCAAAATGGCGTCTATAACGGATAACGATTGTCAAATAATTCTATCAACTCATGGAACCATATAATATATAATATGTATATGCCGAAAAGTACACAGAAGAGGATACCAAATGTGAATGTTAAATTCAAATATGCGATATCACCATAGAAAACCTTTTGCTGAGATCGTAGGTATTTCTCAAACATATTAGCACGTCAGAGCGGGCAGGCGGTAAATATTTGGCATGAAATTGTCGATTCGGCAGCAAACAGTTATTTGACGACTCGATTGATTCGTTTGGTAAATTGCTCAACACTATATCAAAATCAGGAACATGACATTTTGAAGTTCAAACAGTCCCACGCAATTCAATATCGTTGTAAGCAACTTACAGTTTTCTCTCCAAAATTCGAACAACTTAAATTGCAATTAATTTCTTCATTGCCTTCGTCTGTTTTTCCTGAACCTATTGGCCACAGACACCGCTGCTACCACTTATAAGAAAACGAAATATACGCCTCTTAAGATTCACTTCTTTATTGCTTGGATGGCGTGGGGTAACTGCCCAACATCTTATTAAACATAGATAACTTGAAAACTCTTCATAAAAGCATTAACAAAAGGAGTGTGTGGTAACAAAGAGAATAAGCCTAGTTGAAATTCCTAACTACAGAACTGAAGTATGATAAAGAATGCTGTTAGAAAGCTGGTATGTAAATAAACTAGAACTCCCGCTTAACTGAAAACCCTTGACCTTAAAACTTAAGACCAATCAAATGCAAGAATAAAGTTAGTTTTATAACTCTCTAGATAAATTAAATAATCACTCTTACAGATAGTTTAAAATTTGGTAATTCTTCTTGATCTTTCAAATACCATAAAACAATCGCTTTATGGATACAGGTTCTCAATTGTTTACAACATCGACACATTAACGTTAAGGCAGTTGTATCATAGGTTACAACACACCGTCCTAACCTTGAATAATATTCTATTGAATTAGTCAAAATGGCGGTATCGTTTGTTCAATATGGGAAAGGGTACAATAACGGAAATTCCTTTATTTTTACATTCATTTTGTAATTTTTGCATATTATTAAGTGTACTTTTGGAAATGATTTTATGGGTACCAGTGATAGAAAGATCTTCTAAATATGAATTGAAAAATACAATAAGATTTTGTTTTACACAATCATCAACCCTTTTCAAATGATCGCACATGAAAGATTTGTAATTGCTGTTTCTTGCAATACCTATGGTAATCATACATTGCTTGTTTTCACAAAATATAATGGGATTGTGATCGTGCAATTTCTTTTGTACATGTAATGGGTAATCCACACCCCTGCTATTTTTTTTAACTAAAAAAATTGCATTATATTCATCTACACATACTCCGTTTATATTTTCATCTAATTCATGCTTAGTTTTTAAGTGACGTTTCAGGTCTATTTCTAATAGAACGATCTTGCATTCAGGACACTTAACCTTTTTGTAATCTCTTCGCTTTGTTCGTCTGAAATCGCCGATATCTCCGACATCGTCTTCATCAACATCACCATTATCTTCACAAACATTCATATTATCTCCATCAACATACACAATACCTTCATCAACATTAACATTACCTTTATCAAGATCAACATTACCTTCATCAACATTACCTAAATCAACATCAACATTATCTTCATCAACATTACCTCTATTAATATCAACATTATCTTCATCAACTTCATCAACATCAACATTATCTTCGATAACATCAACATTATCTTCATCAATATAGACATCATCTTCATCAACATCAACATTATCTTCATCAAGATCAATGTTATCTTCATCAATAAGAACATTATCTTCTCTGACATCATCAGTGACATGAACGAGAGGACTTTTTTTGCAACATTTGGCAAGGTGTTTCTACATGTCGCTTTTTTTGTTTATTGTTGCATCACATAATGCACAATGGAAATGGTTATGCTTACAATGTTTTGGTTTACATGGCGCAATTTGCCATCCCCATCATTGCAGTGCATGCCTGCAGTGGGATTACTCTATGTGCCTCCGCAACTTCCAAACTGTAGAAAATACCTTTTCGCTGCTTAGTAAGGTATTTTCTGTCTTCATCTTCCAGCTCCAGGCAGCACTGTGTCCATTCCTTTTCGTTTTTGAACCACCACCTGAAAAGATAATAACAAATTCGATTAAGTAAACGGACATTTTTATTGAAAAAGCCTGTGTAATATGTTTGGAATAATGAAATAAATGGTTCAATTACAGCATACCTTTTCATTTTCCCTTCTTGCACTTTTAAAGGATTAGTTTTGTGGTCAAGCAACATGCATTCTAAATGAGAGAATGTCTAGAAGAAACAAAGTGCTGAATTCAGAAAATACTTACATATCACATACCGTTAAAGGAGTCATAAAGTGTGACACAGCTCAGTGATCCTTATTTCATGTGATTGAGGTTAAAATCAAGACTAACTTACAAAAGAAAAATTTAAGTGTTTATTCCTATCTTAAGGTATCCATGTTTAAAACTCGACACATCGAGACTGCCATGTTGTTCAACAATATATGAAAATCTGTGATGACATAATTCACATATTTTGAAAATTAAGTTTGCTTTTTGCATTTTATTATTTTTATTATTTTTCAGGTTTAAAGTTATATCTGTTTTGTATGAAAATGACTGGTGTGGAAATCTTACCATGCACCTAAAGAAAGTTTGAAGAAAATTCGATAGCATAAAAGTTTAATAATTTTCACTTATAATAAAAAGAAATTGAAGATTTTTAATAAAAATTTGAAGAAATATATGACCAAATGACAGGAGACTTTCTATGCCTGTCTTTTACACATGAATGAGATAGAGCTTTGAAGTTGAATATCGGCGTTAACTTACTAAATAATAGGACCACTTTTTTTTTATCATCTTGTATTGCTCAAGTCATCTTTCATATCAGTTGGAAGTGTTTTGACCACTTAACCATCCTGGGGTTTCCTACTTATACTGAATCGTCTTTAATATATATCACTGGGAGTTATGGGGCAAGAATATGTAACTGGGGAAATTACCCCCTCCCCCCCCGATAACTGTAAACATTGCCATTGCATGGGGAAACCCCCCCTGGCGGTCTGACTACACCACTGCTTCTTTCCCATAAGCAATGCAAGCAACTATAGGATTTGTGCCTCTTTAATTGCTACTGATCATTTTGCTGTTTTCTGGACCTCATTTGCTGACCATTTACCCGACAAGGATCAGTTTATAGCAAGGTCACTATCTGCTTGGGTGAGATAATCCAACTTGAAAAAAATCATCAGTTATCATGCAAATGGTCTACCCGGGAGGAAAGTCCCTGCAGGTCTATCAGTGCAGTACAATTTTGTTAATGAACTTTCTACCTTTTGTTGTAATCGTTAACACTGGTCTCTTCCGGCATGTCTGGTCCATGTTTCGTCATGGTTTCCGAAATGGCTGGTCCATCTTTAGGTCTGGTTTCCTGTGTATAGAGAATGTTTTTGTTTTTTCGGAAACATTTGATGCATTAACTCAATGGGGATATTTTCCTGATTTTTTGATGCTAAAATTGTCCCTAAATTCATTTATTTCTCAAATCCATTTAATATTTTTATGTTATTACATCATATGCACATAGTACAATATGTTAAAATAGGGGTAGGGGTTATACACATGGTCCCTAGCCCGTGAGGGGCGCCGAAAGTAGCAACCTTTTTGGGCGGTTTAAGATGGGCTTTTTTTGGGAAAAATTTGCCACGTTCAGTTAATGGGGATATTTTCCTGATTTTTTGATGCTAAAATTGTCCCTAAATTCATTTATTTCTCAAATTCCTCCAATATTTTTATGTTATTACATTATATGCACATACTACAATATGTTAAAATAGGGGAAGGGGTTATACACATGTTTCCTGTATATATGACTTACTATCTATACCACATTGCTCAACTTTATTTGAATTCTTAAGTATCAATTCTATTTCCAAAGTAAGCAACTTCTCCACTGATCGAGCAATCGAGTGAAGAACACACATAATAGTGTTAGATATGGGAATGGATTTTAGAATTGCTTCATCGTGTTTTCTGTCCATTTTTACAGACAACTCTGTCCTCAAATTATTGTTCGTTTTCGCCTTATCCATTTTGGAGGAATTAAAGTATTTATCCCACCCTTTGTCAGTATTCGGTCCCAGAACATCACTGCCATCAAGAAGGGCTTCTAAGAACATCTCGTCACCACACAGGTAGAAAATATTGTCTTCTTGTTGGTGTTTGGCAATGAAATGATCTAGCCAAGAATCCGTGTAACCAAGATTTTGTTCCAGATTGTCCCTCCCATCTTTGCCATAGAATACAGCAACAGGAAAGACTTCTTTCGAATCATGAAACTGAACCCCATGGAGAATAGCCTCATTATTGAGAGTGCTAATTGCTATAAATGTGCTTTGTCGACCACCTATTTCACGTGCATCTCCATACAGTTTCCAATGTTTGGTGTCTTCCAGCCAGTAATATCTAAAAGTTAGTAACTCCAGCAACCTGGATGGATTTAACCTCCAGCCAGTTGCTGTTCTCTGTGGTTGAAGTATGGAATAAAACTCCCTCCAGTAGTTCCGCTTTTGCAACAATACGTCTTTTGTTGAATGCAATGAAGAGGGAACAAATTTCCGCAGCTGGTTTGTGTACCGTGTACCACTGTAGTTCTCCTCCAATAAAACAAGATTTGCAGGAGAAAGTTTGCTGGTGTTACCTTCAAAAAATTTCAGAGAGGGTTTTTTTACATGATTTGCGTCTTTCTTTTGAAGGGGGTACTTTCTTTAAGAGCTCCACTAAATCATCTTTGTCTAAAAAGGTACTATCACTGTCATTTTTCTTTGAGGAAACAATTGAAGACAGCGTGCCAATCATTGCAGATTTGTCATTTTTAAATGTGCTCATCAGACAAGTATCAAGTGTATCTTTTAATTTCTTCCTTCTAACTTTTAGTGGAGTCGGTCTTTTTTTCTCTTTAACTCGATTGTCTTCTTTGCCACTTTTTTTCACTGAAAATTCCTACATGGATGGACCCTCAGTCTTAGAAATGTTATCCTTCACATCTTTTAAGTTTTGTTGTAAAGTATTTAGTAGATCCTCTTTTACAATTTGCTGTTCCTTTTTAAACCAACCTTTCTCTTTATTAATTATTCCAAATACTGCAACCAAGCTGATGTAAGTCCTTTTAAAGCCATCAAAAAGAAAACAATCACTTTTATTCAATTTAAGCTTTTGCAATATTTTGTCTACAGATGTGTACCCCCTTTTCTGTATATGCATCTGCATTGCTATGGCCTTAAATATATCCCGGCATAAAAGAAACGATTGCCCTTTGGTGAAAATTACATCCACTATTACACCATTCAGACATATCTTATAATCCCCAGGCTTTTTGTCTTTACATGAATCTTCAACCTTTATTTTATCTCCTGTCACTGCATTTTCTTCTTGTATGAAATCATCATCATTTTTGTTCAGTGAACTATGGTGTTTGCTTGCATTGGCAGTACTGTCCGTCATATATGCTTGAAGTTCTCTAAACACAAGATCAAATGTATCTTTCCACTTCACTCCATTACTTATAAGCAAAGAAATTAAGCCATCCAATGTAATGTGGGTTCTTATACGCCCCTCTTTGATAAATACATCATCTTTTAAAATACCCATTCCCTTCAGACGACTATCAACATACTTATAACCTTCCCTAGCAATATGTTTTGACATACCTAAGGCTTTGAATATTTCAAGGCATAACAAATATCTAGTGCCATTTAGGGTACAAACACTTACTTTATGACCATTGAGCGTAAGTTCCTCTGTTTCTTCCTGCAACCTGCAATCTAACTTAATATCGGACTTGATGAAGCTCTTATCAACTTTTTTCCTTATATTTGGCCTCGTGTCTGCAACAGACGGGCCTTCTGACGCATTTGAGGGGCTTTCCTCTGTTTCTTCCTGCAACCTGCAATCTAACTTAATATCAGACTTGTTGAAACTCTCAACTTTTTTCCTAATAATTGGCCTCGTGTCTGCAACAGACGGGCCTTCTGACGCATTTGAGGGGCTTTCCTCTGTTTCTTCCTGCAACCTGCAATCTAACTTAATATCAGACTTGTTAAAACTCTCAACTTTTTTCCTCAGTAATATTTGGCCTCGTGTCTGCAACAGACGGGCCTTCTGACGCATTTGAGGGGCTTTCCTCTGTTTCTTCCTGCAACCTGCAATCTAACTTAATATCAGACTTGTTGAAACTCAACTTTTTTCCTAATATTTGGCCTCGTGTCTGCAAGAGACGGGTCTTCTGACGCATTTGAGGGGCTTTCCTCTGTTTCTTTCTGCAACCTGCAATCTAACTTAATATCGGACTTGTAGAAATTATCAACTTTTGTCCTAATATTTGGCCTCGTGTCTGCAACAGACGCCCCTTCTGACGCATTTGAGGGGCTTTCCTCTGTTTCTTCCTGCAAGCTGCAATCTAACTTAATATCTAACTTGTAGAAATTCTCAACTTTTTTCCTAATATTTGGCCTAGTGTCTGCAACAGACGCCCCTTCTGATGCATTTGAGGGGCTTTCCTCTGTTTCTTCCTGCAATCTTGCAATCTAACTTAATATCGGACTTGTTAAAATTCTCAACTTTTTCCCTTATATTTGGCCTCTTGTCTGCAACAGAAGGGACATTTGAGGGGCTTTCCTCTGTTTCTTCCTGCAACCTGCAACCTAAATTGTTATCTGACTCGTTGAAATTCTTAACTTCTTCCCTTGTATTCTGTATCACGTTTGCAATAAAAGGACCTTCCGACACATTTGAGGGTCTTTTCTCCGTTTGGGTCAGGTCAATTACATGATGTATTTCCGTTGGGAAACTAGGCTCATATAAGTTTGAACACGTCTTGTTGACTAGAACAATGACTCTCTCGTCACCTACTCTATGGAATAACAACACATGACCCAAGAGAAAAAAACAGTTGGAAAATTCTAAATGGTTTCTAATGGAAAAATTTCCATACGTAAATTCGGACTATCTGAAAAATTCCCGAATGGTCCCAAATGGTTCCAAATGGTTCCAAATGGAAGAAATTCCAGTTCAATCCATTTGGAATTAGATTAATGGCTGAACTTGTTCCAAATGGTCTCAGATGGTTCCAAATGGTTTCCAGTTGGGATACCCCATTTCCAGTTGCGATGAAATGTTTCCAAATGGTATTAGTTTTCAGTTGAGAAACCATTCATGGGATGAAGTTTCCAGTTGAAGCAAATCTTAAATCATGTCACATTCATGTGCATAATTTTAAATAATACTACTGCAGACAAGAAAGCAGCAGGTTCTCTAAAAAATGTGACATGCAACAATATTCTTCCTTACCATGAAAGAAAAATAGACTTGTCAGAACTCTTTACTGAAGAGACAATAGGTTTGAAGCAAAAAAATGTAGTACTGCTGAAATAAAATTGAGAACTGTTAAATAGAATACCAGAAAATAAATTAATGACCAAGGTTTTTCAGTTTTCTTTCTTTTATTTACAAATACTTTTATTACAACTTTTCTTTAAAATATTTGTTTACTAAAAACTTTACATTTCAAAATGATCTTCAGCTTATGTGAACAAAAGCTTGTTTAAATACAACAATGGCAGGAGTAAGCAAGGCTGGATGATAAATAATACTTAAGATAAAGGTTTGCTTTTATTCAAGGCAATGCTAGGTAGGTTGTTTTATAAATATTGCAACAAAATTACAGTTGTTAAAAAGAAACTTGTAAAGTATATCAAGTTTTTCGAAGAAAAAAAAAATAACAGAAACAATGGCACTGATCTGGCAATAATTTATCTTATGATGTGAAGAATGGAATATGATTGAAGAGCCTAACTAGTAACTTTGAAGTAGATCAGTCGTCTCTTAATTTTGAATACACTTATTTTGTTTCAGATTTATTACTGATTACAGGTAATTTATAATATGCTTTATTTGTGCTACTCCATGCACGAAGACAATTTTTCCCTCTATACTTCATTCATATTTCCTGATTGCAGTTGAAGTGAGTACGGTTTAAAATCAAACCTGATTTTCAGCATTCCTGGCTCTAGCTCCTACAAAGAATTTTTTTCAAATAATTGTTCATAAAATCTGACGTATTCCTTATTTTATATAATAAAGGTTTAAAAATAAAAAATCTTCTAGCCATGTTTCATACACACATAGTTAATCAGAATTCGTCATATCATTCAATTATGAAAGAATTGAAATAAAGAAAATAGCACATACATCACATCACATAGCATATTGGAACATAACTGGGCACGAAAATACTTCAAGTTGTAAAATAGTCAATACTTAAGTAAGCTTAACCTATTTTGATGGCAATCTTGTTTCACTTATGGTTAGCAAACCAAATTATAAATTGGGGTAATGTTGCCACTACAGACCTTTACAAAGGCTTACAAAGACCTTACAAACTCACTATATTACCAGTAAATCTTAAGAACCATCTAATTCTAATATCAAACAGCAATGGCTGAAGTAAGAAATATTAAAAACATTTTAAGAAATGCTCCCATGGTAAAACATTTGCATTTAAATGGCATAAACAAAATGGTGAAAAAGTGTTTTAAGTCACATTTTGACACTAGGAATTAAAACCAAATACTGTATGCCTTTCTTTATTTACCTTCTAGTTAAGTATATGGAATGCATGAAGTGTTTCACAAAAGGAATGACTTTTAAGTCGGTAGAATATTTTTAAAATTTCTTAGAAAGCCATATAGTGTTCAAAGAATATTCAAAAGTTTTCATTCCCTCTACTTGAAATAGGACTATTAACCTAACATAATGGTGAAGAACCATGTTGATATCTTATTCCATTTTAAGAGTTAGTTGCATCCAGTGACATGTACATACATGTGGTGTTAGCTTTATTTCCAAAAAAATATTGCATGCACTTTTGTGAATATAAATTATCTTATTAAAATCCCTTACAAACGTTTACGTTTACAGATCAACAAAAGATGTTGTTGACATGTTGCAAAGTACATACCTACTGTACAGTACCCTATCAGACTCAAATAAGCACATCAATTTCAATTAATTTAGAAGAAGTGATTATTCTTTAAATAAATACATACAATTTTTGTGGAAGTGCAGCTGTGGCATCACATTGTTGAATTAGACTTACTGCACCATAAAAGATTCAATATACTTGAATGTTTAATATAAAATAACCCACAAATGGAATGAGATGTCAAAATGTTTCTTTCACCAATTTTGTAGTCCTGATTCAACAGAAATTTACCTGAATATTTCTTAAAGTTTTTACTTTGATATTGGTTGGATGTCAAGTTTCTTTGGCTTTCTGTTAATGTCAGCAAGCTTTTCTGAAATGTACTTGCTGAACTTCGCGAGCTCGTACCCCTTCGCTGTCTCAGTATAACCTTGATGGCTAAGACGCTCCATAAATCTATCTGTAAAGAAATCAATAAAGTAAACAGAATACAGATTAGCAGTTTTCATTTTAGTTCATATTAACTTCCAACTACAGTAGGGAAGTTGTAGGTGTAAGTTGAGGCAGAGAAGCCAATGTAAAGGGTCAGTAGTATTTTTATATGGTAATTTAACTTATCATCAACCAAGTAGATAGTATAGACAGCCCATGGAGGCAATGCTAACTTGAAGGAAATTGTATGTGATGCACACCAGAAACAAGAGCTGATTATTCTAAAGACTTGTTTAGGGACCTCCTTCCAAGAAAATTGCTTAATGCCTGCCTCGCCAGCAAATCTAATACGTATAGCTGAAGCCATTTCTGCAGTGATTATTGATTAGCATATCAGTATTTGCAAGAAGAAAAAAAAAAATAACCAAGTAGAAACATTCAATTACATCACATGTTTAGTTTGCCCTGAGTCTTTATAATTTTATTTTATGAGAAAAAAAAAAAAAAAGATTAATAACTTGAGTACTATAGCAGGTAGTTGCAATAGTACTTTATTTATTCCTCAATCGAGTGAAAATAGCCAATTTTATGACAGATTTGTCATTTTTGTTGTCTTCAAAATAAAATCATTCAGTCATTTTACAGGAATATTCCTGTTAATTTTCATTGTATGATAGAGAATACCTTTGTGCTGATCGGATGTAAAATGTACTTTGGTCTTAATAATATCGTCACAATAAACTGCCTCAGAAAATGTGTCAAATACCATCAGTGGAACAAACATACCATTATCTAAAAACAATGGAATACTGTCAATCCCAACATACATATCAAAGTAATTCACAACATTCAAGAAATGGCCTGGTTCTGTAAGAATACAAACTGTTAACTGGAAGTGACTACCAAAGATATCCATTGTTTCACCAATCTCAATTGGTGGGGACTGTTTGTTTTGGGAATCAACAAGACCTAATTCAACCGTGACCATTGGAAACTGTGGCAAATGGTAAACTTACTTCTGAGGCAGACATCTTCAGTCTACATGATACACAATCTTGTTGCAAATGCTTAATTTGTACATTCATATTCTCCTCAATACATGTACTTAAGAGGCCACTGTTTGATTTCTTGTTACTGTATGCAAGCGTGAGGAGCTGGAAACTCGAAAAGCCTTCCTGAACAACATCACATTGTTTGCAATGCAATATGCATGTCAACTTACTTTCTAAAAATGAACTTCCACCCTGACAAAGTAATTGTAGACCAGACAGTACATCTGCATCATCCCTACCTTTTGGAAAATAAGCTGCAGGTAACTTATAAACTAACAATTCCATACTAGTTCTCTTTTATGTAACTAAGGAAAAGGGAAAAGTTATGACTTTAAATAAAAAAATACAAATAATCAACCAAAAATCCAGCATTTTTCCACAACGCCAACAAGCCTATGTGAAGGCCACTGGGCATTTTATGTCAATTTGGCTCGTTGATTAAATGATCATGCTATTACAGCATGAATTAAGAACAAGAAGAATAAGGTTCCCATTTTTTTTTTATTGATGGGGGATTTTGACAGGGCAACATTTTTTCTTAAGATATTGTCTTTCAGGCTTAAAAACTAACACACATACATATCAACATTATAGCTTGTTAGTTTCTAATGCTATGATAGGCTGTTAGTTCCTAATGCTATGATAGGCTGTTAGTTCCTAATGCTAGCGCATTTCAGAATTTTGAACAAGCTAAAAGTTATAGGGGCTGTAAAGCCACATTTAATCAACATTAATTTCTTACAAAAAACACACATTTAACTCTGACTGTCGCAGTGCCATATCACCTACAAACCAAACCAAAAAATAGAATACTTTTGGACCACAAATAATCAAGGTCAAACTTAATGTAATTACTTAAATAATCAATTTCAAAGGAATGTTTTGTATTAATTTTTTTTAAATGGACATACCAACAGTATGACAGAGGTACACACCTATTTAAACAGTATTATATACATCATATACACCATAGCGGAGAATTCTTATGTTTGAGAACGGTTGATTATATTTAGTGATTGTAAGTAATATAACTCATGGATCTGATAGGAGCAATTAGACAATATTAGCTGCTTGCATGAAGACCACTAACTTTGAAGAAAATCAACGGTAATGTATATTTGTTTTAAATGAAAAATCTTTTTAATCCCATTTATATTTAACATATTACAGTTCATATAACACAATTTAGTGGAAATGAAACTGTACACTGTATATGAAGTTATGTTGTGTTTAGTATTTTATTTGCTAAAAGTTAAACACAATTAACTCTTAATGTGTTGGTTTTTTACCAATTGCTTGATACAAACACTGAAGTGCACCTTTTCTTAGTGATTTGATACATCTGATATTAAAAATATTCATTGCTATCAAGACAATTTTTTTCTTCTCTTCTTCAACAAAATTATCAATTATTAAAGAGTATTTTTTTTTTTGGCAAAAAAGCCATACTTCTAATCTAATATACTAAAAACAAAAAAAAAGCCTTCAAATGCAAAGATATGAAGGTTTTATTTTAAATGTACTATAACTTCCCCTTTTTCCTTTACACAGGTGCTCACTGCACCTTTGGATATGATCGCTAAATCAAGATTATACATATAAAAATTAGGGGTGCACCAGAAACAAAAATTCAGGTGTCAGCCTAAATGGAATCTGTCAAAGTTGTAAACTAGTAATCTCTCATTTTAATCAATTGATTTACAAATTCTTAATGAATATTATATGTTAATATGATGTCTTGATCCACAATAAGCCTTTGTTCAAATTTTGCAAAACTTATGTATTTAATGTATTATTTAGTATAACTAATCTATGTACCCTAAACGTTTACCAAAGCTTTGAATGTGGTTAAAAAAAGAGTTTTTAACCAAGAAATTATTGTATATAGGATAATAAACAAATCCTCATGTGTAAAATTAATTGCAGATTATAAATATTTCAGATTTTTGTTGCTGAAGTATTATAAGGACTCACATGCTGTAAAACCCTAGTAAGTAATATAAGCTGTTGTTGAGTTCCAGTGCATCCCTAAGTACACATTTAGACCAAACAATCTAATTACACCATAACTACACTACCATCATGCATTTCTTTTTATGGAAAAATCTAGAATGGTGAAATAGCCCAATTGAGTCTGAAATAAAAATTCCAAGTTCAATCCAACCATATTTAGCATTGGTTTAACATATTGCTCAAAGAAAACTTAATGTCTGTATTAGTCTCTATGGTATTTGTGGATATACAGCGCACAGATCTTTTTTAAACAAATGTATTGTGGCGAAATATATTATGGTGCAATTAGTTGTAGGTTTGGGCCCTTTTTGGGTTAGATTGACCGTCTATTACATACAAAACATGTGGCCAATAGTATTGTACGTGATTCCCAAAATCACTGAAGTAAAATGTTTTTGCTCTCTTTGCAAAACAAGACTTTAAACAATTGAATATGATCATGAAGAAAACAAGCTTAGCACCAAGTACTAATCTTTCAAACAACTTTGGAGTACTTCTGAACAAAGAAGACCTGAACAAAGAAGATTTCACCCAATTTATTGCAATCATCAAGAAACAAACTTATCACCAAGTAATATAACAAGTTATTATAACAAGTATCCTGCTATAAGTAGTTGTATGCATAATATAACAAGTTATTATAACAAGTATCCTTGTATAAGTAGTTGTATGCATAATATAACAAGTTATTATAACAAGTATCCTGCTATAAGTAGTTGTATGCATAATATAACAAGTTATTATAACAAGTATCCTTGTATAAGTAATTGTATGCATAATATAACAAGTTATTATAACAAGTATCCTGCTATAAGTAGTTGTATGCATAATATAACAAGTTATTATAACAAGTATCCTTGTATAAGTAGTTGTATGCATAATATAACAAGTATCCTGTTATAAGTAATTGTATGCATGATATAACAAGTTATTATAACAAGTATCCTGGTATAAGTAGTTGTATGCATAATATAATAAGTTATTATAACAAGTATCCTTGTATAAGTAATTGTATGCATAATATAACAAGTTATTATAACAAGTATCCTTGTATAAGTAATTGTATGCATAATATAACAAGTTATTATAACAAGTATCCTTGTATAAGTAATTGTATCGTAATATAACATGTTATTATAACAAGTATCCTTGTATAAGTAATTGTGTGCATAATATAACAAGTTATCATAACAAGTATCCTTGTATAAGTAATTGTATCACGTAATATAACAAGTTATTATAACAAGTATCCTTGTATAAGTAATTGTATGCGTAATATAACAAGTTATTATAACAAGTATCCTTGTATAAGTAATTGTATGCATGATATAACAAGTTATTATAACAAGTATCCTTGTATAAGTAATTGTATGCATGATATAACAAGTTATTATAACAAGTATCCTTGTATAAGTAATTGTATGCGTAATATAACAAGTTATCATAACAAGTATCCTTGTATAAGTAATTGTATCAAGTATCCTTGTATAAGTAATATAACAAGTTATCATAACAAGTATCCTTTGTTAGTTATATAACAAGTTATCATAACAAGTATCCTTGTATAAGTAATTTTTAGATGTTTTAAAACAATTCTTAACTCCATGTGTTTATCCTTTAAAATGTGATTTGGAAAACAAATTCAAAGACATGGTAAGCTTTCCATTTGTATTGTGCATATCAATGAAAACACAAGCCAGAAGACCAAGTTTATGAGAGCAAAAACATTTTATGACCCATTAATGAAAATAAAGTTTAGTTAAACATGTTACGGTGCAGACTACCTCTGTAATCTTGACCCAAGTCGCACCATGCAATAGCTGAAGAGATACTTGCACTTAACATGTTCTCCTTGTTTAGTTTGATTGTGACAGCAGTCACAAAAGAAACCCTCCCATCAGAAACAAAAATATCCCACCTGCTACCCATGATATTATCTAAACTTCCCATGAAACTTTCCCTATAAGAATAAACCACCTTTCTCTTCAAAAAAAGTCCCAAACTAAAAATGTTTAGGTCTGTATCTAATGCCGCAGCACCCAGTAACTTATGTCTACAATGGGATTTACTTCCAAGAAATCTGTAAACTTCTTTTCTTAAAATGATACCTAGCTGAATCTGCCTTTCTTCCATTCTGTATGATAGATCCAACTGGATTCTTTGCTGACACTCTTTGAATAAGTCTTTTTTGCACGCCGCTAATTTTTTTTGTTCAGCTTGGCTGCAAGGGACCGAGGCAGGTTTCAAGCGCGAGATGGGAACAGTTATCTTGATGACCTCATCACCAATCATGAAACCTCAGCACCAAATCCATTTCCTATGCAACCTTTCAGTCTTTCCACACCAAAATGAAGTGTCCCATTGCTGAAAGCCAATGAGCAAACCTTACCACAAGCAATTACAATGCCTTCATGGCTCATTACAAATAGGAATGAGTAATCTGAAATAATGAAGAGAACTTAGGTTTTTTAAGAAAGACTTTCTGGACCTTTCTTATCAGAAATCAAGTCTCTGCAAGTAAATACTGAAAAAACTAGGACCTCGTGAACTGATAAATTTAAAGTAAGGACTTGTGATCCATTTTACTGAGACCCAACTTAGGTGTGAGGGGTTTTAATGTAATCCTACATTTCTGATTTGCTTAGATATTTCTTTGCCTGAATCTTTTCCTAAAAAAGAAAACATCGTAACAAAAAAGTACAAATTTACCAAAACCCTTTTGCAAATTGCAGCGAAAAAATACATGCAAAATTTACAGAGGGTTAATTCCCCAAGTATTTCAGGAGTTATTTTGTATTTCAGGATAGATATGGAAATAAATCAGTTGACCTGAATATTTTCCTAATGCAAAATTTTTTTGGGCAGAACACAAGTTAATTTTTGTTAATTAATGTATTGATATACAAGTAAATTAAACAAAAATAAATCATCATATTATGTAAGAAAATGCTTTAATTTTGGGCCATTAAAGGTTATGGCAAACTGTTTGTCAACACATTCTGCAATTTTTTTTGAGGTTTCCATATCTTAAAAAACCTGCATACTTCAACATCCATCTTTTGTATTTCACTTATTTGACGATACTTAGTGATCTCTTTTTAAATCTATAAATAGGAAAAATATTCTTTTCTCAAATATTATTCTTTTCCTTAATATAAATTGGAACCTGAAAACCAACACATCTTGTGATTCTACTGATGATGTTGAGGGTCCTACAAATTAAATATGACAAGGATTAGTACAAGGGTATAAACATTCTTAGAATTAAACAAGGGTGACAGCTTCTACTGTTCCAAGGTCAATTGAAAATTCCTTTTTTTCAATCCTAAAGTGTGCCATAAATGAAAAAAGGACATGGTTGGCCAATGTTTCAATACCCTTAAACATTTGCTGTTGCAATGTTATATTTGCTACTTTAATCAATAGTTAGGTGTCGTGATCGGAATTAAAGATATAATAAATGAAACGATAAACCAGAGCTTAACGTGTTACTGTAATCTATATTCTTGCTCTCACTGTAACAAGCGTTGAGTCACCTTAAATGACCTTATAGCAAAAGGTGTGATCTTGTGCAGATCACTACACATACGATACTCAGTACAGTGCAGTTCCGAACGAAAAATATTCACATCCAAAGAAAAACTGACACAATTCTCACTTAGACATCATGTGGTGTTCTTATGTTAATTAAGAAGTAAACGCAAACAGGATGATGGCGATTCTAGTCCATTTATTTAAGATTAGATTCACAACGTTTATCGCTACATGTTGATGATGATATGTACAGTGATAGAGGGCGGATGCCTCAAATATATTTAAACATGATAGATGAACTCTTATCATTACACTCTCCTTCTCCTTGACTCAACACCTTCAGGATCTAATTTCCTAATGCTGCCACGACTGGACTCACGCTTAATTTTGAGACCCATACTCTCCACTAAGCCATGTACCATCTTCTCACCCCAAGTCGGATTCTCTGTGATGATGTCAAGAATAAGTTTATTCAATTCGTCATCTGTTTTGAAATAAAGACGAAAGTAATGATGAAAAACCATAAACCAATGGACCATGTATATTTTTTGGTCACATGGCTAGTTTACATGTGGAAATTGTCTGAACATTATCAACATATTTCAAGGAACTGTACTAAAGCAAGTTATGATAACCTTGTTCCACTACTGCCCTCCAAGTAACTTTAACATTAGTGTTAATGCCATCTAACTAAATTGGATGTTTATCTCAATAGCCTAACGTTGGGTCTAACTTAGCCTGGGTCTAACTCAGCATACCACCAACAGTTAACGTTAGTTATCCCTCATAATAGGCAACCCTTCTCCAGTATTTCACTTTCCCACTGAAAGTGTACACAAAATGTCCCAGTGATATTACATATCGACATACGTACACGTGGGCAGTACAGTAACTAACGCTAGGCCTACCCTACTGTAATATGGTTGCATTACTCACATTAGACCTTAGATTGACCCTTATAAATATTGAATGACTTGGAAAAACCTTTTGCATGGTTGTCTCCCCCTGACACATCCTAATTAAACCATCCAGCATGGAACTTAACATATTTTTTTTTTTGGTATTGATGTGTAACATGCATTACCACAAAACCTATTTAGGAATAAACAGTATTCTGCCTCCTCAGCACGGTCTGTGTTTGTGGGTTGCGCATGATAATAGTTCTAATTTGTCACATTAACCATGATAATCACTGTATTATCATGCTGCGTTTTGATGATAAATATAATATATATATATATATATATATATGTGTATATATATATATTATATATATATTTGTATATTACATATATACATAAATATACATAAATATATATCAATATATCTATACTATATATATATATATATATCTATATATGTATATCTATATATATATATATCTATATGTATGCATTATCATGTATAAATATATATATATAAATATTAATATGAATAAATATATATATATATATATATATATATATATATATATACATATATATATATATATATATATATATATATATATATATATATATATATATATATATATGTATATATATATATATATATATATATATATTTATATATATATATATATATATATTTATATATATGATTTTATATATATATATATATATATATATATATTTTTATATTTATATATATATATATATTTGTTTTTGTTTGCTTGCACAGGATTCTCCCTTGAGTATCAGCAAGACTCCTATAAAGAGCATAGACGCCATGTCACTGGTCGTGCGACCAGTGGATGAACACCAGGTTTTCACTACTCTTTACGAGAAGTGTTCAGAGAACCAGGTACGGTGTGACTGTCCTACCATCGGGACCAACAGCTTAACCATTAAACACCATTCAACCGTTGCCACTTTTCTCAAGAGGAGCAGGAGCTGCAAAACGACGTACTTCTGCTTTGATGACCAGCGTATCTGTCTGCATAGCTGTGGAAAAACTGGTTAGACCTGTCAGAGGTTTGAACCGGGTATACCTCCAGCATCTCAGTCATGTGCTCTACCAACTGAGCTACCTGACTCCCTACCTAATAGCCTATATATATATATACATGTATACATATTTATCAACAAGCAGGATCTGAGCTGCAACCAGTGGTTTCACCTTAGCGGATTGTCAGGCAACTGAAGCTATGTAATTATTCAGAACAGGTCAGCGCTTCTTTTTAGTACGGTTGGGTGGTCTCATTTTACAATGGCGGCAAGAGGATACTATTTCTGATCTTTTGTTGAGGAGGTTTTCTTTGGTTGCGTTGACAATGGCTAGTTTTTCCTCGGTGCATAGATTGCATTGTCCGGATGAATTCATTAAGGTGTTTGATTGTTTGACGATCGACCAGGAGATCTTGAAGTTTTCGTTCTTTTCTTTTAAAGCCCAGATGAATTTAGAAAGCTCTGTTTCGCTAGAATGCATTCTGTGTTTGAAAGACTTGTGATTGTAAAACCGCTGTTTGAAGTCCCCACCTGTCATGCCAATGTATGTAAAGACAGCATCGTTTTTGTGTACTTGAGCTTTGTACACAATGGCTTTAGCCAAGCAATCTCCGTTCAGGGGGCAGTCACTTTTTACGGCAGTTGCATTGTTTTTGGGGGTGGTTGAGCTTGTTTGTGATAGGGTTTTCGAGTTGTGGCTCTGGATGATTGATTTGATGTTTTTCATGCAGCTGTAGCTCACTTTGATAGTATTCTTGTTGAAGATTTGGTGGAATTTGTGGCTGTGAGGGAAATGTTTGGTGATTAATTTCAAATAGATTTTTCCTACATTTGTTTTACTGTTCTGCTAAAGGGTGGGTAAAACCAAATTTTTTTTTGTTCCGGTTTTTGCGATTTTTGCATTGGCGTCTGGTGGCGGGGTGTATTCTAATTTGGGTTGATAGCTTGCTATTAAGGCATTTTTGTAGTCTATATATATATATATATATATATATATATAATATATATATATATATATATATATATATATATATATATATATATATATATATATATATATATATATATATATATATATATATATATATATATATATATATATATATATATATATATATATATATAGATAGATAGATAGATAGATAGATAGATATAGATAGATAGATAGATAGATAGATAGATAGATAGATAGAGATAGATAGATAGATAGATAGATAGATAGATAGATAGATAGAGATAGATAGATAGATAGATAGATAGATAGATAGATAGATAGATAGATAGAGATAGATAGATAGATAGATAGATAGATAGATAGATAGATAGATAGATAGATAGATAGATATAGATATATATAATAATGATAATACATTTTTATATAGCGCATTATACCAAACGGTCTCAATGCGCTTTACATAAACAAATATAACATGAGAAAACCTTTAGATACAAACAGTAAGAGAACAATAAACCATACTTAAAAAGATACAAGCAGGATAAAGTTACAAGGTCCAATGAGGGGAACTCATGAAAAGGTGTGTTTTCAATACACTCTTAAAAATATCTAAAGTAGGGGCATTTCTGATGTAGATTGGGAGAATGTTCCAGAGTTTGGGGGCTGCAGATTAAAAAGAACGTTCACCGTAAGTCTTGTTAATTTTTGGCAGCTTTAGGAGAATAGCACTGTTAGATCTGAGTGAGCGAGTTGGTAATTGTATCGTGATTAAGTTGGAAATATAATTTGGAGCAAGACCATGGATGGCTTTGTATGTGAGGGTGAGAAGCTTGTAGTTTATTCTTTCACATATAGGAAGCCAATGAAGTTGATGGAGGATGGGTTTAATGTGAGATTTCTTACTTGTGAGAGTAACTAATCTGGCAGCAGTTTTTGAATGCGCTTCAGCTTTGAGATTTGTTGAGAAGGAAGTCCAAATAAGATACTGTTGCAACAATCAAGTCTGGATGATACAAATGCGTGAATAAGTGTCTCAGTCGACTTTTGATCAAGATATTTACCAATTTGGCTGATTTTTCTGATAGCAAGTGAAGCGGAGCGGCATATATTATTTACATGTGGCAACAGTGTGAGCTTATCATCAAAAATAAAACCCAGGTCTTTAACACAGGAAACAGGAGATATACATGAATTACCAATCATAACAGAGGAAACTGGAGTAGTGCTTAGAAAACGTGATGAAATATGAATTACTTCAGTTTTACTATCATTAAGAATTAGTTTGTTGTCTGCACACCATGTCTTGATTTCCTCTACACACGATTCAAGTTTTGCAATACTCTGGTCTTTTTCGTTTCTATTCATTGACACATAAACCTGTGTATCATCTGCATAAATCATCCCATGCAGGCCATGAGATGTGATAATGCTTTCCATAGGGGAAGTATAGTATGTAAAAACAGGTGGTCCGATTACTGATCCTTGAGGCACTCCATAGTCGAGATACCAGGGCGAAGAGTTTTTATCTTTAATGGTTACAACCTGCGAGCGGTTTGCAAAATATGATTTCATCCAATTGAGAGTGATTCCATCCAAACCGTACACAGTATGCAGCCTATTAAACAGAATTTGATGGTCAATAGTGTCAAATGCTGCACTAAGGTCGAGGAGGACATGAAGTGACTCTTTGTGGCCATCAGTAGCAAGGAGAAGATCATTGTAAATGCGTAACAGGGCAGTTTCTGTCGAGTGATTCTTATGGTAGGCAGATTGGAGGGAGTTTTGTAGTGAGTTGGCACACAAGTAGTCTTGTAGTTGCAAAGAAACAGCCTTTTCTATCAATTTTGCAAGAAATTTTAAGTTGGAAATGGGACGATAGTTTTGGAGAATTTCTGTGTCCAGGGACGGTTTTTTGATGGTAGGAGTGACAATGGCAGATTTCAAGGTTGATGGGAAAGTGCCAGAACTCAGTGACATGTTTACAATCCTTGACAAAACTGGCAATAACACGTCAAGACAATCCTTCAGGATCCAAGTTGGTAAGGGATCAATTGAAGATGATTTGTTTGGCATCTGCAGGATCATTTTACGTACATCAGCATCACTCAGTTGACAAAATTTATCAAGAGAATGTGAGCATGTGCTAGTGATATATGGTTTTGGGTCCACAGGCATTGATGGGGGTGTCACATTATCCAGTTGAGAACGAAGCAAAATAATTTTGTTCTCAAAGAAGTCCCCAAAGTCCTCTGCTAACCTTTGTGGGCAGTCATGGCTAGGCAATGGAGAGTTGGACTTAGCAACGCACATGGATTCAACAAGTTTAAACAATTTACGCTGATTGCAGGTTGCAATTTGTGTAGAGTGATAGTCACATTTGGCCAAGTCAAGAAGTTCACGGTACTCAGAAGTTTTAGCTTCAAGAATTTGCCGATGTACTTTTAGACTGGTTTTCTTCCATTTTCGTTCAGCATGTCTTCGCTGTAGCTTAGCTTTATGCAATGAGTCAGAAAACCAAGGGGCATGAGGTCGTAAAGTTAATGATCGAGACTTCTCAGGTGCATGCTTATTAATGAGATTCTTTAAGACGTGTTCATATTGTAAGGTTAATTCTTTAGCATTTGTACAGGGACGACAATTGGATGTCACGCTTGAAATCATCAAGTACAATGTTTTTATAGTCACGGTGGTGAATTGTTCGCTTGGTTGAAGGAGGGCGTTTAAGCCCAATGTGACAAGATAAGACAGCATGGTCAGATGGAAGTTCAAGGTTGAAATTAACATTTGAAAGCAGACGATCATCCTTATATATATATGTATATATATATATATATATATATATATATATATATATATATATATATATATATATATATATATACATACATATATATATATAACTACCAACTGAGCTACCTGACTCCCTTCCTGATAGCCTATATATACATATTATATATATACATATATAAATATATATATATATATATATATATATATATATATATATATATATATATATACACATATATATCTGTATATATATATATATATATATATATATATATATATATATATATATATATATATATATATATATATATATATCTATATATATATATATATATATATATATATATATATATATATATATATATATATATATATATATATATATATATATATATATATATATATATATATACATATATATATATATATATATATATCTGTATATATATATATATATATATATATATATATATATATATATATATATATATATATATATATATATATATATATATATATATATATATATATATATATATATACAACCATGTAGTTAAAAAGAACTCCATAATACAAGTTAACTGTATTACAGTAAAATTGAAATGAGATACAGAGAAAGGAAGTATAAGATCAGTGAATCTTATAGTCTAGTTCAAAAAATATTTCACTCAGGCCTAATCCCAACATTGCTGTATCATAGTATTTTCTACATTCATTAATTGAGTTTGAGTTAGAGACCGCCACAAAGACTCAAAGACGCCACACTACCAACAACTTACAATACAACATAACAAAAATAGTCTGAAAATAAAAAATAATAAAAAACAAACCACTCAAATTGTGCCACCTGTCCTCTCTCCGGAGTTGGTATTCCCGCAAATAGTTACCAATGGTGCGTTCGGACACATTGAAAATTCCAGCAAGTTCTTGTCTTGAAAATCCAATTTCACAAAAGTACAAAAGTTGATCACGGGAAAGATTTATTCTAGGACGACTGCCAGCTGCCATTTTGAACAGAAATTAAAACAACGTTGACACATAGGCCACTGACTGTACATACAGAAATAGGCTTACAACACTGCCAAACAGCTGATAAACAATGAACAGCTGATTCACCGCCTCGTGTTTTTACCACCATCTAAGTTTTGATCGACTCGAATAATTGATCAACGCTTGAAAAAATCGCCTGCCAAATTCAATCCATGCTAGATGTTTTGTTACACCACTAACAAAACATCGCTGGATAAATTTCTTACCGCCTCTGATTTTTAACAACGCTTCCATTGTTTCATCGCCTCATATAAATTTGACTGCCTGTTTATTTTTCCACTAGTTTTTGCTCACTTGGCGTTCCATATATTAGTACAGTTCCATTTATGAATTGATGGCACAAGATGCACCATGCTTGTGATTCCTGCATCGTACTCCATTTACAAAAAATCCAATCTCTTCCATAAATAATATATGTATGTACAAGGCACTTTGGAAACAAAAATGTTGATAAAATGTGTACAATGATCAACTGCATAATTGTTTGATGTAACTAAGGAAAAGGGGGAAGTTATGACTTAAAATAAAAAAATACAAGTAATTAACCAAAAATCCAGCGTTTTTCCACAACGCCAACAAGCCTATGTGAAGGAGACTGGGCATTCCATGTCAATTTGGCTCTTTGATTAAATGATCATGCTATTACAGCATGAATTAAGAACAAGAAGAATAAGGTTCCCATTTATTTATTTTTTTATTGATGAAGGATTTTGACAGGGCAACATCTTTTCTTGAGATATTGTCTTTCAGGCTAAAAAACTAACACACACACATATCAACATGATAGCTTGTTAGTTCCTAATGCTATGATAGGCTGTTAGTTCCTAATGCTAGCGCATTTCAGAATTTTGAACAAGCTAAAATTTACAGAGGCTGTAAAGCCACATTTATTCAACATCAATTTCTTTCAAAAAACACACATTTGACTCTGACTGTCGCAGTGCCATATCACCAACAAAGCAAACCAAAAAATAGAATACTTTTGGACCACAAAAATCAAGGTCAAACGTAATGTAATTACTTAAATAATCAATTTCAAAGGAATGTTTTCTAGTAATTTTTTTAAAGGAGACATACCAACAGTATTACAGAGGTACACACCTATTTAAACAGTATTATATACATCATACACACCTTAGCGGAGAATTCTTATGTTTGAGAACGGTTGATAATATTTAGTGATTGTAAGTTAAATAACTTATGATCTGATAGGAGCAATTACACAATATTACCTGCTTACATGAAGACCACTAACTTTGAAGAAAATCAGCGGTAGTGTATATTTTTTTTAAATGAAAAATCTTTTCAATCCCATACATATTTAACATATTACAGCCCATATAACACAATTTAGTCAGTAGAAATAAAACTGTATATATGAAGTTATGTTGTGTTTAGTATTTTATTTGCTAAAAGTTATACACAACTCTTAATGTGTTGGTTTTTACCAATTGCTTGATACAAACACTGAAGTGCACCTTTTCTTAGTGATTTGATACATCTGATATGAAAAATATCCATTGTTATCAAGACAATTTATTTTTTTTTTCTTTCTTTTCTTCTCTTCTTCAAACAAAATTACCAATTATTAAAAAGTTTTTTTTTTTTGGCAAAAAAGCTATACTTCTAATCTAATATACTAAAAACAACAAAAAAAGCCTTCAAATGCGAAGATATGAAGGTTTTATTTTAAATGTACTATAACTTCCCCTTTTTCCTTTACACAGGTGCTCACTGCACCATTGGATATGATCACTAAATCAAGATTATACATATAAAAATTAGGGGTGCACCAGAAACAAAAATTCAGGTGTCAGCCTAAATGGATTCTGTCAAAGTTGTAAACTAGTAATCTTTCATTTTAATCAATTGATTTACAAATTCTTAATAAATATATGTTAATATGATGTTTTGATCCAATAAGCCTTTGTTCAAATTTTGCAAAACTTATGTATTTAGTTTACCTATAACTAATCTATGTACCCTAAACGTTTACCAAAGCTTTGAATGTGGTTAAAAAAAGAGTTTTTGACCAAGAAATTATTGTATATAGGATAATAAACAAATCCTCATGTGTAAAATTAATTGCAGGTTATAAATATTTCAGATTTTTATTGCTGAAGTATTGTCAGGACTCACATGCTGTAAAATCCTAGTAAGTAATATAAGCTGTTGTTGAGTTCCAGTGCATCCCTAATAAAAATAAGTACACATTTAGACCAAACAATCTAATTACACCATAACTACACTACCATCATGCATTTCTTTGAAATCCTTACGGAAAAATCTAGAATGGTGAAATAGCCCAATTGAGTCTGAAAGAAAAATTCCAAGTTCAATCCAACCATGTTTAGCATTGGTTTAACATATTGCTCAATGAAAATTTAATGTCTGTATTAGTCTCTTATGGTATTCGTGGATATACAGCGCACAGATCTTTTTTAAACAAATGTATTGTGGCAAAATATATTATGGTACAATTAGTTGTAGGTTTGGGCCCATTTTGGGTTAGATTAAACGTCTATTAAATACAAAACATGTGGCCAATAGTATTGTACGTGATTCCCAAAATCACTGAAGTAAAATGTTTTTGCTCTCTTTGCAAAACAAGACTTAAGACAATTGAATATGATCATGAAGAAAACAAGCTTAGCACCAAGTACTAATCTTTCAAACAACTTTGGAGTACTTCTGAACAAAGAAGATTTTACCTAATTTATTGCAATCATCAAGAAACAAACTTATCACCAAGTAATATAACAAGTTATTATAACAAGTATCCTTGTATAAGTAATTGTATGCGTAATATAACAAGTTATTATAACAAGTATCCTTGTATAAGTAATTGTATCGTAATATAACAAGTTATTATAACAAGTATCCTTGTATAAGTAATTGTATGCGTAATATAACTAGTTTTTATAACAAGTATCCTTGTATAAGTAATTTTTAGATGTTTTAAAACAATTCTAAACTCCATGTGTTTATCCTTTAAAATGTGATTTGGAAAACAAATTCAAAGACATGGTAAGATTTCCATTTGTATTGTGCATATCAATGAAAACACAATCCAGAAGACCAAGTTTATGAGAGCAAAAACATTTTATGACCCATTAATGAAAATGAAGTTTAGTTAAACATGTTACGGTGCAGACTACCTCTGTAATCTTGACCCAAGTCGCATTATGCAATAGCTGAAGAGATACTTGCACTTAACATGTTCTCCTTGTTTAGTTTGATTGTGACAGCAGTCACAAAAGAAACCCTCCCATCAGAAACAAAAATATTCCACCTGCTACCCATGATATTATCTAAACTTCCCAGGTTACTTTCCTATAAGAATAAACCACCTTTCTCCTCAAAAAAAAGTCCAAACTAAAAATGCTTAGGTCTGTATCTAAAGCTGCAGCACCCAGTAACACATGTCTACAAAAGATTTACTTCTAAGAAATCTGTAAACTTCTTTTCTTAAAATGATACCTAGCTGAATCTGCCTTTCTTCCATTCT